>CM022299.1:662097615-662373115 GCA_011799875.1 Thinopyrum elongatum | reverse complement strand
AATCACAAAAATTCTGGTGTTGAAATAAGTTCAAAAAAATGAAATCCCTTTGTAACAGATGAGTTTTCGTCCGAAACCCTGATACTTCGTAAGAGATTGTCCATTTTGTACACGAAGTGCATCCAGTTTTTGCCGTAACCCTCTCAACTTTTTAGCACATGCTATGTGGGTGAAATGATGATACCATACCTAGTTTCAACCTTTTCAGAGTTCATTTATAGTGCTTTTCAATTTCAGGGTCATTTAGCTCAAAAAATCAGTAAATGCATGGAAAATACCAAATGAAGTCAGAAAGGGTTGAAAATTAATGATGTGGCTGAATGGTGTGCAGTTGAACGCACAAAAAGTCTGGAGTTGAAATAAGTTCAAAAAAATGAAATCCCTTTGTAACAGATGAGTTTTCGTCCGAAACCCTGATACTTCGATAGAGATTGTCCATTTTGTACACGAAGTGCATCCAGTTTTTGCCGTAACTCTCTCAACTTTTTAGCACATGCTATATGGGTGAAATGATGATACCATGCCAACTTTCAACCTTTTTAGAGTTTATTTGTAGTGCTTTTCAATTTCAGGGTCATTTAGATAAAAAAATCAGTAAATACATGAAAAATACTAAATGAAGTCAGAAAGGGTTGAAAATTGATGATGTGGCTTTGAATGGTGCATGTTGAACGCACAAAAAGTCTGGAGTTGAAATAAGTTCAAAAAATGTAGTCCCTTTGTAACATATGAGTTTTCGTCCAAAACCGTGATACTTCGAAAGAGATTGTCCATTTTGTACACGAAGTGCATCCAGTTTTTGCCGTAACCCACTCAACTTTTTAGCACATGCTATGTGGGTGAAATGATGATACCATGCCAACTTTTAGAGTTCATTTGTAGTGCTTTTCAATTTCAGGGTCATTTAGCTCAAAGAATGAACAAATATAAAAAAGAATAAACTAAAAAGCATTTATAAAACTCTAATAGCAATAAGAATGAACTAAAAAGAATCAATTAAACATAATATTCTTCAATAGGAAAAAGAATCAACTAAAAAGAATCAAAATAATATTAACTAAAATTATCAAAGTATTTATTTGTTAAAAAGAATGAACTAAAAAGAATCAACTAAAACATTAACTAAAAAGAATAAACTAAAAAGAATCAATTAAAATATTTTGTTATGATCAACTAAAACAAAACTATAATATTCTTCCATAGCAAAAATAATCAACTAAAAAGCTTTTATAAACCTCTAGTTATTCTCAAAATAATATTAACTTAAAATTATATAAAATTTATGCAACTAAAATTATCAAAGTCTTTTTTGTTAAAAACTTTAATAGCAAAAAGATTTTTCATAAAGTTTTTTTGTGAAAATCTTTAATAGAAAACTAAAATAATAGAAAAAAAATGCCCACCTTCTAGGCCACAACGGCCTGCATACGACTAGAAACCCAACTACTAGTTGGGCCAAGATGCAGGCCCGCTGGACAAGTAGACCCCACAGGGCACACAGAGGTTCGTTAGGCCCACAGGCCTGCTTTAGGGAGGAGCTCGACATTGCAGCCGTGGCGGGGCTTATAAACAGGTCCGGGCACCCTTCGCTTGGCGAGGTGGGACTAAACATCCACCGCACCGCGGCTGTGCCAGGTACAGGCCTTTGGTCCCAGTTGGTGGCTCGAACCGGGACCAATGCTTTTTGTATATAAGCAGCACTTAGCAGTTTCTTGAAAGCTCAGTTCTTTCTTCCCCGACGCCCCCAGGCTGCTTCTCGTCGCCGTCACTCCCGTCGGCGTTGAGCCCTGCCCCGCCGTCGCTGTGCCCCTGCCCCGGCGTCGCCGTTGTCGTCGCCGCCCCCGAGCCCACGCCGCCCGCGAGCTCCCCCGAGCCCGCGCCGCCCCCGAGCTCCCCCGAGCCCCTGCCCGGCTGTCGCCGTCACTGCGCCCCTGCCCCACCGTCGCCGCCCCCGCTGTGAGCCGCCGCCGCTCCGGCCCGCTGTCTTTTTTTTCAATTATGTTGATGTATATATGTATGCATATGTTGATGTATGTATGTATATGTTTATTTTTATTTTTTTTGCGGGCATGTATATGTTTATTAATTATGTTTATGTTTATGTATGTATATGTATATGTAGATGCTTAGTGTATATATAATGCATGTAGATGTATATGTATGTATGGATGGATGTATATAGGAAATATTGGTAAAACTTTAGAAATTCGTACAAAATTAACTGTAACTCCGATGAAAATAATTTATATATGAAAATCGATCAGAAAAATATGAAGAATCCAAATATGCCCTCCGATCGTCTATCACAAGCAGCTATCATAGCGAACCTCGAACCGTCCCCCCAGTTCATCTGTTCAAAAATTCAGCATTTTCGGGAAAACATTCCCGGATGTTATCCCCCTTCACCAAGCTATATCATGTAGTGCCGCGTTAGAACACCCCTAACTCTCTCGAGAATTCAACATATCCCCGATAACTTCAACATGAGGGGGGGGGGGGTCTGCAAGTATCCTCGACGACCATGAGAGAGGCGGTCCACAAAGTATCCTCTCTCGAAAGATAGGACGACTCATCAGACATGAGGCGGGAGTAGTCCTCGACGATCGTCTGAAACTGACTGTTATAAAACTTGTCAACTTTGCATGATGTTTGCCACTAATCCATAGCTCATATGCATACGATTCCTTGTTGCGATATTAAGTCCATGTTTGCCACTAATCCATCTCTCATGTTTGTATATTGCCATGTTGTAATATTTGCAGAAACTATGGACAGAGACTTAGAAAAAGAAGAGTTGTTGGGGGATATAATCCGCGACGGAGGTGACATCACCTTGTCATTTCTCAATGACATAGATGGTCAGGAAGGAGAGGATGACGGCTCCGATGATCCAATGGAGGAGGAAGGAGATCATGACGGCTCCGGTGACCGAATGGCGGAGGAAGGAGATCATGACGGCTCCGGTGACCGAACGGAGGAGGGAGCCTTAACTGTTGCAAAGTCCGGCGAGGTATATATATATTAATTAAGCATGTGCTGACTTGATGCATTAATTGTTTTGTATGTACATATATTAACGCTTCTTTCTTCTTTTAGCCCTCCGGATCGAGCCAAACATCCGTAAGGAGATGAGGCCCGAAGAAAAGGTTGCGCCAGGATGAAAGGTTCACGATCACAGAAGTCGCTCTAGATGGCCAACCGATTGCTCCCAAGCGGACCAAGGACGCATTTGTACAGCTGTGCGGAGTTGTTGTTAGGGACAGCGTCCCGATCAGCATCCAAGAATGGAATAAGAAGAAGGACCCTGAAGTTTCTTATGTCCAGGATAGACTGAAAGATGATCTTTGGACCTCGCTGATGACAAATTTCAGCCTACCGCCAGAGGGGAATCCGAATAACCCAGTTATAGAGCGAAAGGTCAAGGCTTTTGCTCTTAAGAAGATGGCAGAACTATTCAGGAACTGGAAGAAAGATTTGAACAAAAAGTTTGGCAAGAAAGACAAGACTCCGGAATTCATCGATCAATATGAGAAGATAAGAGATCACTGGCCCACATTTGTGGCCTACAAGAAATCGGACAAGGGTAAGCAAAGGTCACTGACAAACAAGCAAAATGCTGCAAAGAAGAAATATCACCATACCACGGGGTCAGGTGGCTACAGCAAAGCCCGGCCGTTGTGGGACAAAGCTGAGCAAGACCTACTTGCTAAAGGGGTCCAACCAGCGACATTGTACTGGCCAGATCGGGCAAGGACTTGGTTCTTCGGGGTTGGGGGAACTTTGGACCCAGAAACAGGGAAGTGTGTTTGGACGAATGAGCAACTTGTAATACCCATCCGGAAGCTTGAGGCAGCAATCAAGGCAGCGTAGGAAGGGACGTTCATTCCCGACAAAGAGAAGGACGAGCTGACAGAGGCCCTTGGGAATCCTGAACACCCTGGACGAACACGAGGCACATCAGGCTCCGTTCCGTGATTGCATGGGTTTCCCGACAACGGTGGTTATAGAAGCCGAGAGAGAAAGAAGAGGAAGCAAGCGAAATGCAGAAGCTCAGTGCAAGATTAGCGAATCTAGAGGAACTTGAGAGCCAGCGAGCTACCGGCCAACCATCTCAGCGGCACGAAGATTCTTCCTTCGACACTGTCCCAGAAGCTACACCACCATCTCAACGGAGAAGCAGTGTGTCTTCCACGGAGCTCGTTCAGCCTGATTTTACGGCTCCTCGCTACCCCATGGATAGTATCACGGAGGCTGAACATTGTGTGCTAATGGCAAAATACTAGAACCTGACCTTGAAGGCGGCGGTCGGCTCTGTTTTACCTCCTCGAGCTGAGGGAACTTTCCATTGTCGTCCGATTCCACATGGCTGTGCTATTGTCACGGTGGATGAAATAATGGGGGATTTGAGGGGCTAGAGCTTGACTACCCTACAGGTGAAGGGGATAATCTTCTGGAAAATGCCTTAAGGAGTACCTGTCTATGGAGAAAGGAGAACATCAAGCTTCCAAACTGGACGCCGCCTCAGCAGACTCAGCAGACGAGGCCCCTCAGCAGACTCCTCACAGTCCAGCTCAGCCGGATGAGGCCCCTCCGCAGACTCAGCCGGATGAGGCCCCTCAGCAGAGTCCTCTTCCGCCTCAGCTGTCTTCGGTGCGTCAGCGGACTCCGCCTCCTCCGGCTCGTCAGCGGACTACGTCGCCTCAGCAACAGTGGAAGAGAGCCGCCTCCACTCCGGGGCTACTGCCCGATACCAATCTTGGTGATTACGTGGGTGATGATGTACAGTTTGAAACGGCTGAGGTAGTAGAGATCTTCAGATACGAGCACGGGAAGCCTCTCGTCAAACCTGATAAGCTCCCTCATCTAACAACGATGATGCGAAGATTGCATGACTGGTACTTGGCAAGCTGCACAAAGAATGGGACCGTGCTACTTCTTGAGCTTGCGTTGGTTTTTCCCTTGAAGAGGAAAGGGTGATGCAGCAAAGTAGAGATAAGTATTTCCCTCAGTTTGAGAACCAAGGTATCAATCCAGTAGAAGACAACACACAAATCACCGAATACCTGCACAAACAATCAAACAACTTCCCCCCAACGCGATAAAGGGGTTGTCAATCTCTTCACGGTTACTTGCAAAAGTGAGATCTGATAGAGATAGATAAACGATAAAGTAAATATTTTTGGTATTTTTGGTTTATAGATCGGAAAGTAAAAGATTGCAAAATAGTAGATCGGAAACTTATATGATGGAAAATAGACCCGGGGGCCATAGGTTTCACTAGAGGCTTCTCTCAAGATAGAAAATAATACGGTGGGTGAACAAATTACTGCCGAGCAATTGATAGAAAAGCGCAAAGTTATGACCATATCTAAGGCAATGATCATGAATATAGGCATCACATCCGTGTCAAGTAGACCGAAATGATTCTGCATCTACTACAATTACTCCACACATCAACCGCTATCCAGTATGCATCTAGAGTATTAAGTTCATAAAGAATGGAGTAACGCATTAAGTAAGATGACATGATGTAGAGGAATTAACTCAAGCAATATGATGAAAACCCCATCTTTTTATCCTCGATGGCAACAATACAATACGTGCCTTGCTGCCTCTGCTGTCACTGGGAAAGGACATCGCAAGATTGAACCCTAATCTAAGCACTTCTCCCATTGCAAGAAAAACCAATCTAGTTGGCCAAACCAAACCGATATTTCGAAGAGAATTACAAAGATATCAAATCATGCATAAAAGAATTCAGAGAAGATTCAAATAATATTCATAGATAAGCTGATCATAAATCCACAATTCATCGGATCTCGGCAAACACACAGCAAAAAAGTATTATATCGAATAGATCTCCAAGAACATCGAGGAGAACATGGTATTGAGAATCAAAGAGAGAGAAGAAGCCAACTAGCTACTAGCTATGGACCCGTAGGTCTGTGGTAAACTACTCACGTTTCATCGGAAGGGCAATAGAGTTGATGTAGAAGCCCTCCGTGATCGAATCCCCCTCTGGCAGGGTGCCGGAAAAGGTCCCTAGAAGGGATCTCACGGGTACAGAAGGTTGCGGTGGTGGAAAAGTGTTTTCGTGGATGCCTCTGGTGTTTTGGGGATATTTGGGAATATATAGGCAAAAGAATTAGGTCAGGAGGTGCACGGGGGGCCCACAAGGGTGGGGGCACGCCCTACCCCCTGGGCGTGCCCTTCGTCCTTGGGGCCGCCTCGTGGCTCCTCCGACTTCATCTCCAAGTCTCCTGGTTGTCTTCTGGTTTAAGAAAAATCATCGCGAAGGTTTCATTCCATTTGGACTCCGTTTGGTATTCGTTTTCTGCAAAACTCTAAAACAGGGAAAAAAAATAGGAACTGGCACTGGGCTCTAGGTTAATAGGTTAGTCCCAAAAATAATATAAAATAGCATATTAATGCATATAAAACATCCAAAACAGATAATATAATAGCATGGAACAATAAAAAATTATAGATACGTTGGAGACGTATCAAGCATCCCCAAGCTTAATTCCTGCTCGTCCTCGAGTAGGTAAATGATAAAAATAGAATTTTTGATGTGGAATACTACCTAACATATTTATTCATGTAATTTTCTTTATTGTGGCATGAATGTTCAGATCCATAAGATTCAAAACAAAAGTTTAATATTGACATAAAAACAATAATACTTCAAGCATACTAACAAGGCAATTATGTCTTCTCAAAATAACATGGCCAAAGAAAGCTTATCCCTACAAAATCATATAGTCTGGCTATGCTCCATCTTCATCAAACAAAATATTCAAATCATGCACAACCCTGATGACAAGCCAAGCAATTGTTTCATACTTTTGATGTTCTCAAACTTTTTCAACTTTCACGCAATACATGAGCGTGAGCCATGGACATAGCACTGTAGGTGGAACAGAAGGTGGTTGTGGAGAAGACAAAAAGAAGGAGATAGTCTCACATCAATTAGGCGTATCAACGGGCTATGGAGATGCCCATCAATAGATATCAATGTGAGTGAGTAGGGATTGCCATGCAACGGATGCACTAGAGCTATAAGTTTATGAAAGCTCAAAAAGAAACTAAGTGAGTGTGCATCCAACTCGCTTGCTCACGAAGAACTAGGGCAATTTGAGGAAGCCCATCGTTGGAATATACAAGCCAAGTTCTATAATGAAAAATTCCCACTAGTATATGAAAGTGACAACATAGGAGACTCTCTATCATGAAGATCATGGCGCTACTTTGAAGCACAAGTGTGGTAAAAGGATAGTAACATTGTCCCTTCTCTCTTTTCTCTCATTTTTTTTTATTTGGGCCTTCTCTCATTTTTTGGCCTCTTTTTTTTCGTCCGGAGTCTCATCCCGACTTGTGGGGGAATCATAGTCTCCATCATCCTTTCCTCACATGGGACAATGCTATAATAATGAAGATCATCACACTTTTATTTACTTACAACTCAAGAATTACAACTCGATACTTAGAACAAAATATGACTATATGAATGCCTCCGGCGGTGTACCGGTATGTGCAATGAATCAAGAGTGACATGTATGAAAGAATTATGAACGGTGGATTTGCCACAAATACGATGTCAACTACATGATCATGCAAAGCAATATGACAATGATGAAGCGTGTCATAATAAACGGAACAGTGGAAAGTTGCATGGCAATATATCTCGGAATGGCTATGGAAATGCCATAATAGGTAGGTATGGAGGCTGTTTTGAGGAAGGTATATGATGGGTTTATGGTACCGGCGAAAGTTGCGCGGCACTAGAGAGGCTAACAATGGTGGAAGGGTGAGAGTGCGTATAATCCATGGAATCAACATTAGTCATAAAGAACTCACATACTTATTGAAAAAATCTATTAGTTATCGAAATGAAGTACTACACGCATGCTCCTAGGGGTATAGATTGGTAGGAAAAGACTATCGCTCATCCCCGACCGCCACTCATAAGGAAGACAATCAATAAATAAATCATGCTTCGACTTCATCACATAACGGTTCACCATACGTGCATGCTACGGGAATCACAAACTTTAACACAAGTATTTCTCAAATTCACAATTACTCACTAGCATGACTCTAATATCACCATCTTTATATCTCAAAACAATCATAAGGAATCAAACTTCTCATAGTATTCAATGCACTTTATATGAAAGTTTTTATTATATCCCTCTTGGATGCCTATCATATTAGGACTAAATTTATAACCAAAGCAAATTACCATGCTGTTTAAAGACTCTCAAAATAATATAAGTGAAGCATGAGAGTTCATCAATTTCTATAAAATAAAACCACCGCCGTGCTCTAAAAAGATATAAGTGAAGCACTAGAGCAAAATTGCCTAGCTCAAAAGATATAAGTGAAGCACATAGAGTATTCTAATAAATCACGATTCATGCGTGTCCCTCTCAAAAGTTGTGTACAGCAAGGATGATTGTGTTAAACTAAAAAGAAAAGACTCAAATCATACAAGACGCTCCAAGCAAAACACATATCATGTGGTGAATAAAAATATAGCCTCAAGTAAAGTTACCAATAGACGAAGACGAAAGAGGGGATGCCTTCTGGGGCATCCCCAAGCTTAGGCTCTTGGTTGTCCTTTAATATTACCTTGGGGTGCCTTGGGAATCCCCAAGCTTAGGCTCTTGCCACTCCTTATTCCATAGTCCATCAAATCCTTACCCAAAACTTGAAAACTTTACAACACAAAACTCAACAGAAAATCTCATAAGCTCCGTTAGTATAAGAAAATAAATCACCACTTTTGGTACTGTTGTGAACTCATTCTTTATTTATATTAGTGTAATATCTACTGTATTCCAACTTTTCCATGGTTCATACCCCCCGATACTACCCATAGATTCATCAAAATAAGCAAACAACACAAAGAAAACAGAATCTGTCAAAAACAGAACAGTCTGCGAAGATCTGAATTGTTCTAATACTTATGTAACTCTAAAAGTTCTGAAATATTAGGAAAACAGAGGAAATTTTTATATCAATCCTGTGTAAAACATTCAAGGTTTTTCCACTCTCCAGTGAATTTAAACAATTCTGTGACTGGACACAAAAGTTTCTGTTTTTCAGCAAGATCAAATCAACTATCACCGTAAGCTATCCCAAAGGTCTTACTTGGCAAAAACACTAATTAAAACATAAAACCACATCTAACCAGAGGCTATATGAATTATTTATTGCAAAACAGCAAGGAAAAATATTGGGTTGTCTCCCAACAAGCGCTTTTCTTTAAAGCCTTTTAGCTAGGCATTGATAATTTCAATGATGCTCGCATAAAAGAGAAGAATTGAAGCACAAAGAGGCATCATAAAACATGTGACAAACATATCTAAGTCTAACATACTTCCTATGCATAGGTATTTTATAATCAAACAAATTATCAAGGCAAGCAAAAACTAGCATATGCAAGGAAGAAGAAAGAGACGATAGCAATCCCATCATAACGAGAGGTAATTTTGTAACATGAAAATTTATACAACCATATTTTCCTCTCTCATAATAATTAAATGTAGGATCATAATCAAATTCAACAATATAACTATCACATAAAATTTTCTCTTCATGATCCACATGCATGCAAAGTTGACACTCTTCCGAAATAGTGGGATTATCATAAAATAAAGTCATGATCTCTCCGAACCCACTTTTATCAAAAATTTCACAAGATTGAATATTCTCCAAATATGTGGGATCTAAAGTCGACACTCTTCCAAACCCACTTTCAATATTATTGAAAGCATTATTATCAATCTCATATTCATCATGGGGCTTAAATAAAATTTCAAGATCATAAGAAGAATCACCCCAATCATGATCATTGCAACAAGTAGTAGACATAGCAAAATTAGCATCCCCAAGCTTGGGGTTTTGCATATCAATAGCACAATTGATAAAATTTATAATAACATCATTGCAATCATGCTTTTGATTCAAGGAACTATCAAGTATGGGTGCAATAGCAATAATCTCATTTTTAACATAAGGAACTATAGCAAATTCATCTCCATAAATATTGGCATCATGGCCATAAGAATAGCAAGCATCATGTTCATCAAGGGATATTTCAATCAAATCATCGGAATCATAATTATCTATAGATTCATGCATATCATTATTTTTTTCCAAAGCAACGGTCATTCTCTCAATAAATTCCTTAACATAGGCATTATGAGCATAGTTTTCATAGCAATATTTAAGTATATCGGAATTTTCAGATTTGTAGAGAGTAATATCATACTTTTCAATCAAAGAAGCAACTTCATGAGCACCCTTAAAAGCAACAAATTCTTCGATTTGTTCGATATCATAGTAACTATAAACACCCTTTTCATAAGAAGATAAGATTTCATTATCATTAAACTCACATAGGTAGTGAAGGTGTTTTTTAGGTTTCTTAGAGCAACAAGTAAAATCATAAATTTCACAAAGATTCCAAGCATAACACAGCAAATTGTTTATTTGATTCCATAAGAGTCTCCATTTTTCCGACAAACGGTGACGCACAAAATGAGCATGCTTATCTAAAGATTTTCCCTCAACTAAACTAGTTGGGGTTTCAGCGCGAACACATATAGATCGAAGATGATCCAAGTAGAACACTTTAAGTGGATCCATATCAATAGATTTTTAGCAAGCAAAGATGCAAGCAAATAGAAGGCACATGGAAACACAAACAAAAAGACATACGGAAAGAAGGCGAAGAAAAAGGCAAATCTTTTCAAAAATCGTTTTAGAAGTGGGGGAGAGGAAAACGAGAGGCAAATGGCGAATAATGTAATGCAAGAGATGAGAGTTTTATGATGGGTACTTGGTATGTCTTGACTTGGCGTAGATCTCCCCCGCAACGGCGCCATAAATTCTTCCTGCTACTTCTTGAGCTTGCGTTGGTTTTTCCCTTGAAGAGGAAAGGGTGATGCAGCAAAGTAGAGATAAGTATTTCCCTCAGTTTGAGAACCAAGTTATCAATCCAGTAGGAGACAACACACAAATCACCGAATACCTGCACAAACAATTAAACAACTTGCATCCAATGCGATAAAGGGGTTGTCAATCCCTTCACGGTTACTTGTAAAAGTGAGATCTGATAGAGATAGATAAACGATAAAGTAAATATTTTTGGTATTTTCGGTTTATAGATCGGAAAGTAAAAGATTGCAAAATAGTAGGTCGGAAACTTATATGATGGAAAATAGACCCGGTGGCCATAGGTTTCACTAGAGGCTTCTCTCAAGATAGAAAAAAAATACGGTGGGTGAACAAATTACTGCCGAGCAATTGATAGAAAAGCGCAAAGTTATGACGATATCTAAGGCAATGATCATGAATATAGGCATCACGTTCGTGTCAAGTAGACTGAAACGATTCTGCATCTACTACTATTACTCCACACATCGACCGCTATCCAGCATGCATCTAGAGTATTAAGTTCATAAAGAACGGAGTAACGCATTAAGTAAGATGACATGATATAGAGGAATTAACTCAAGCAATATGATGAAAACCCCATCTTTTTATCCTCGATGGAAACAATACAATATGTGCCTTGCTGCCCCTGCTGTCACTGGGAAAGGACACCGCAAGATTGAACCCAAAGCTAAGCCCTTCTCCCATTGCAAGAAAAATCAATCTAGTTGGCCAAACCAAACCGATAGTTCGAAGAGAATTACAAAGATATCAAATCATGCATAAAAGAATTCAGAGAAGATTCAAATAATATTCATAGATAAGCTAATCATAAATCCACAATTCATCGGATCTCGGCAAACACACTGCAAAAAAGTATTACATCGAATAGATCTCCAAGAACATCGAGGAGAACATGGTATTGAGAATCAAAGAGAGAGAAGAAGCCATCTAGCTACTAGCTATGGACCCGTAGGTCTATGGTAAACTACTCACGCTTCATCGGAAGGGCAATAGAGTTGATGTAGAAGCACTCCGTGATCGAATCCCCCTCCGGCAAGGTGCCGGAAAAGGTCCCCAGATGGTATCTCACGGGTACAGAAGGTTGCGGCGGTGGGAAAGTATTTTCGTGGATGCCTCTGGTGGTTTGGGGATAATTGGGAATATATAGGTGAATGAATTAGGTCAGGAGGTGCACGGGGGGCCCACAAGGGTGGGGGGCGCACCCTACCCCCCGGGCGCGCCCTCCGTCCTTGTGGCTCCTCCGACTTCATCTCCAAGTCTCCTGGTTGTCTTTTGGTCCAAGAAAAATCATCGCGAAGGTTTCATTCTGTTTGGACTCTGTTCGGTATTCTTTTTCTGCAAAACTCTAAAACAGGGAAAATAACAGGAACTGGCACTGGGCTCTAGGTTAATATGTTAGTCCCAAAAATAATATAAAATAGCATATTAATCCATATAAAACATCCAAAACAGATAATATAATAGCATGGAACAATCAAAAATTATAGATACATTAGAGACGTATCAGGCCGATAGTTTGATGGTGAGAATTAAAGATGAGCACGACCTCATTGGAGTCGACCTGATGCCTGTTGAATTTGTGGAGTTATTTCAGTTATTCAATCAAGGGGCCCTCGACAAACAAGTCATGACTTGCTACTGTCTGTAAGTATTACTTCTGTAATTACGTCTCTAGCTCAGCTCGTTCATTGCATGTATATATAATTATCCTCACTATATTATGCATATTGAAGATCGTCGAATGCAAAAGCGGACAAATCTATGACATTGGTTCATTAGCCTAAATACCGTAAATGAATAGACGGTACAAAATAGAGTTGAAGATACTGAGAAAAACTTGCTACAAGCGTTCCTTCGACATCAAAACAAAAGGGAAATACTCTTTCCTTACAACTTCAAGTGAGTGTTACAGTCTTGTGCATATTCGGTTTCGCTTACTCGAGGTTAAGTAATGTAATTGATGATTTATGCGTGCGCAGCTTCCACTTTATTCTGCTATCCATTAAGCTTGACGGGGGAGTTGTAACTGTCTTAGACTCGAGACGTAAAGATCCCAAGGATTATGCGAACATGACTGCAATGCTCCAGAAGTAAGTTCAATCATTATCGCACCATATCGGCAACTTTCGTTCATTTCCTGATATCAAGTACTCATTTTCTTTGCCTGGCAGGGTTTGGAAAAAGTTCATCGGAATGGTTCCGGGTCTGAAGAACGAGCTGCGATTTGCACACCCCAAAGTAAGTAGTACTAGCTAGTTCCGCGCATCTCTCATTGATTCTAGTTTCTTTAATACCATTATCATGCTTGATTATCAGTTTGATTGAACTCTATTCTCATAAAGTGCTTGTGGCAGGCAGACGAGAATAATTTATGTGGATACTATGTTTGCGAGTTCATTCGCCACTCGACAACTGAGCGGGGCATCTTGTCTGACAAACAATTTGAAGTACGTAAACAATATTCACAATTTTATTTTATTACCATTAATTGTGTTGAGTTTCATTCATATATATGTAATGACCCTCTTCTTTAAATTAGATCTGGCAGATGCGGGATGAACTCCTACCACATGATCGCATACGAGCAATTCAAGAGAAATTGACGGCATTCTTTCTTGACCACGTCATACATGAAAAGGGAGAATACCATTCGCAAATTCAATGGGAGTTTGGCGCTTGATGATGTCAGGGATGTTATATTGTATATATGTAGTAGCGTCAGATAGATATACGAAAACTTGTTGTTCGACCAAGCACGGAGAAAGAGAGATCACTTCTCTCTATATATGTTCATGACGATTTTGTGTAATTAATTGTTTCCTTCATTTGCTTAGTAGCTAGCGTCGAGTTCTCTCTATATGTAGTAGCTAGCGTCGATCAAGCACGCAGAAAGAGAGGTCACTTCTCTCTATTACCTAGCTAACACAATATGAAACCCCTAAACCCTCCAAAACCCCCATTTCAAAAAAAAAAACCCTGCGCCTGCGAGCTGCTGACGCGTGGCTGCCTTTTGGTCTCGGTTGGTGTTACCAACCGGGACTAAAGGTTTTCCTGCCTGGATGCCCCACAGCGGTCACGTGGAGCTCCTTTGGTCCCGGTTCGTAGGCCAACCAGGACTAAAGGTTTTTGATATTAGTCCCGTTTGTTTTTTCCCGGTTCCAGAACCGGAACTAAAGGCCCTCTGAAACCGGGACCATAGCCCTGTTTTCCACTAGTGAGGATGAATCTGTGAGTTTCTTGGGAGTTGGTATCGAAGAAGATTTGACTAATTTGTATTTCTTTCTTGCAAAACATTAAAACCCCGCCCCTTCTTCCGCCACTAGGGTTCACAGTTTTAACGTTCATCTTGAACCGCTTGCGTAAACAGTCAGCCGGATAATCATCGAGGTGTGTCTGTGACAAAAACAACACCTCATAAATTGCCGGATGGTGGTAGAAGTGAACGGTCTGCTCCGAACCAGAGAGGAGTTTAGGGTCAGTTTGCGTCCGTGCGTCGTTCGGCTAATAACATCGCTCATTGTCTAGTTATAGAGGGTCGTGCAAATGAACTGTGTAAAACTTGGTTTTGTATTTCGCTGGATTGTATTCGTTCGGATTTAAACTCAGATCTTGCCGAGAGGATTGAACCCTACCCTCGTGGTCTCCTCCCTTTGTCCCTCCTTCCAAGAAAAGGCGGCTAGGGTTTCTGCCTCCCGTCGGCGGTGTCGCCGATCCCCCACGTTTCCTGTGGCCTTAGGGCCATGGGTGCGCGGTGGATCCCGGTCCTTGCCGGTGGGAGGGCTCCGTTTTCAGGTGCTTCTTCAATTTTTGTTAGGGTTTGTGTCCTGTTCAATAAGACGAGACGGCGGCGGCTTCTTGAAGATGGAATAAAGTTCTCCCCACCTAGCCCCCGTCCCAATGGTGTGTCTAGCATCGTCGGAGGGCGTGTGGTGGTGTGTCGCCGGCGGATCTCGCGGGATTTGGTCGGTGGTTGTTTTTGGTGGATCCTCTCGGATCCGGTGTTTGTTCGTCTTTGTTCATGTGTCTTCAGGTTGGATCCTTCCGATCTAAAATTCTCTTCATCGGCGGCGGTTGCTGTTCTGAGGCGTTGGTCCTATGGGACCTTAGCACGACGACTTCCCGACTGTCTACTATAACAAGTTGTGCCCGGCTCCGACGAGGGAGGGGCGATGACGGCGGCGCGTCTTCGGCTCACTTTAGTGCTTGTAGTCGTCGGTAGGTGGTCTATGAATCTGGATGTAGTTTTTATTATTTCTGGTGTTCGTTGTACTGCCATGATTGAAGATGAATAGGGCGACAGTTTTAAAAAAAAAAAGCATGACAACGCTCACTACGAGGCTTAAAAGGTCGGTTCCTGGGTCAAATTAATGGGCGATTGTATGACGTGGCGAGCAGAGCCGATAAGTATACGTGTACGTGTGTTTAGACGGATTATAATTAGATCTCTTATAATAACTGGCTCATCCCGTCTGCCCCCGGATCACGCCGCCATGGACGCAGGAGGTTGGTCCGATCTACCGCCGGATCTGGCCCGCGAGATCTCCCGCCGCCTGCACCACGACGCCGTCGACTTAGCCCGCTTCCACGCCGTATGTAAGCCATGGCGGGACTCCCGGACGACGACGGTGACGGACCAGTTTCTGCCGTTGCTCGTCGCGGCGGTGAAGGAAGACGCGACGCGCCTCGAGATGAGATGCGTCGTCTCTGGGTCCAACTACCGCTCGCAGCCGCTGCTGTTTCGGCCGGCCCGGTGGAACTGGGTGACCAGCTCCAGCGGCACCGCCCTCCGGTGCCTGACCATCGAACGCCTCCGACCTAGTCTCCATGATCCTCTCACCGGAGCAGCCGAACACCTGCCTCTACTCCCGCAATCCCTCGGCCTGTGGCAGGAGATCTATCCCCACGGCGTCATCTACGGCGACGGTGCAACCCTTCTCTACAGCATCTCCAGCGCCGCTTACGTGCATGGGTACAGGCCGACGGCCAGGTTCAGGGCGGCTCTACTTCGACCCGGCGACGCACAGTGGGCAATCCTCGAGAGGAACCTCGAGCATGAGCATTGCTTCTGGGGATGGACACCTTCTCAACCTGTTCTGTCGTGTGTCACATACCACGATGGTAAGATTTTGGCCGTCATGAAGCCTGGTGAATGGCACCTCGTCACTCCAAACAGCAATATCTCCCCCGATGAGCTTGTCGAGAGCCAGGGGGCGCCAGTGGTGCAGGTGTGGTTTTGCGAATCCACCTGCGCTTACAGCTACGTCCTTGAGTCCCGCGGCCAGATTCTATGGGTGTCTATTAACACCCGAGAATCTGACAGGAATCTCATGGGGACAAACCCCTACATTCTCAAAGTCAAGGTGTCAGTGCAGTCACTCGAGGAATCTCCATTGTCAGAATCGTCGGCACTGGAGAAGATGAGATGGGTGAGAAGGGATGGCCGTAGTCTGGCCGACCGCGTGCTGTTCCTCGGTATGCACCATAGTTTTGTTGTGGATGCGGGGCGGGTGCCCAACGGCCACGGCGGGTGTGCCTACTTCGTCTACCACAATAATAATGCCTTTACATATGGGCAGCGTGCCGTGTTCAGGTGCAACCTCATCAATGGGAGGACAGAGCTTGTACAGCGGCTGCCTCAATGTTGGGACTACAAAATGTGCGTGTGGTTCAACCCCAAGTCCGTCATTACTCCTCCCCAGGTAAACACACACACTGCTAAAAAGTGTTCGAATTTCTAAAGTTGGATTTCTCTTATAATGAAATCTCCTGTTATTATGTACTAGTATTGATCTAATGGTGGCATCAACCTAATACACCGTACACGAGCTTAACCCGGAACACTTCATAAGCCTTCCCAAATTTGTTTTTCAATAACAAAAATCATTATGTTGACCTTATCATCACATCAAGCCAATGCAACCGTACATGTGCTAATATGCCATTCATTTTGCTCCGCCAGGAAATCAGTGAGGGTCCACCGAAGCAGCAACAACAGATAGCACCAACAATTTCTAGTCCTCCAAGACACACCATTCACATTGAGAGACATCGTGTGCCCAGGTTTAGGGTGCTGGTGCGCAATCTTCCTCTCACAGTGAACAGCACACAACTGCGACTCTTCTTCAGCGAGCACGGTAAAGTGTCCAGTGCTGAGGTGATTTTCTATAAGAAGACCAAGGCCTCACAGGGTATTGGCCATGTAACCATAGAGACAACATATTCCCATCAGGAAGATGCTCTTGCTGCTCTCAATGAACTGGTTTTGGAAGGATGCTGTCTCAAGGTTAGCTTGATTAAGGAGGAGCAGCCACCACAACGTCGGCATCAGCACAGATAGATCTAAAAACTTGGGTTTTCATTTTTTATCATTATAAAAGTGAATATACATGGATTGCGCATGTTTGTATGTGTTGCTGCTTTGAGATCTCCTTGCCTTCGTATTTTTCAGTGGAGTAATTGATCAAGCTAAGCTAGGTTAGTACTCCTTTATGTCACAAGTCAAACTTTTAAATCTTTGACGATGAATAATTATTTATATTGGAAATTTGAAAATCATATGTACATATTTGTCTTGAAACGTATGTCCTGAGTACTAGAATTATGTTGATTTTATAAATATATTAGTAAGAACGGATTTGCTAATTCCCATGTAGATGAGAATTAGTGTGCACTTGTGTGTTGTGTGTTCTCCTGGCAGTATGGCATCTGTGAACGACTTGTGCTAGTTTTGTGTGGATAGTATACGAGTTATTGTGAATTTCGGACGTGTAGTTTCTACACCTGAGCTCCAATTTCTAGTCCTCCAAGACACACCATGCACATTGAGAGACATCGTGTGCCCATGTTTAGGATGCTGGTGCGCAATCTTCCTCTCACGGTGAAGAGCACACAGCTATGACTCTTCTTCAGCGAGCACGGTAAAGTGTCCAGTGCTGAAGTGATTTTTTATAAGAAGACCAAGGCCTCACAGGGTATTGGCCATGTAACCATAGAGACAACACATTCCCATCAGGAAGATGGTCTTGCTGCCCTCAATGAACTGGTTTTGGATGGATGCTGTCTCAAGGTTAGCTTGATTAAGGAGGGGCAGCCACCACAGCGTCGGCGTCAGCACAGATAGATATAATTCTTGGATTTTCATTTTGCTCATTATACAAGTGAATATACATGGATTGCCCTGTATGTGTTGCTGCTCCTTGATCGCCTTACCTTCGTATTTTTCAGTGGAGTGATTGATCAAGCTAAGCTAGCTAGGTTAGTACTCCTTTATGTCACAAGTCAAAAGTTTAAATCTTTGACTATGAATAATTATTTATATTGGAAATTTGAAGATCATATGTACATATTTGTGTTGAAAAGTATGTCCTGAGTACTAGAATTATGTTGATTTCATAAATATATTAGTAAGAACGGATTTGCTAATTCCCATGTAGATGACAATTAGTGTGCACTTGTGTGTTGTGTGTTCTCCTGGCAGTGTGGCATCTGTGAAGGACTTGTGCTAGTTTTGTGTGCATAGTATACAAGTTATTGTGAATGTTTATTTGTGTTAATTTAGATTCCAGCGGGTTTTTTGTCCATGTTCAGCAAAAGCTGTACAATGCTCAGGGTTATATCAACCCCCTTTTGTTGAAACTCTTCTTTTGATAAAATGGTTTAAAAATGGCGACCTCTTTTATGTGTTTCCATCGGTTTTTTCCATTGTTTTATGCAGTGTTTTTTGTTTTCTGATACCATGAATGGATTATTACTAAGTCAATTATTTGTGCTAGATTAGAATGTTTTTGTTTGCACAATCATATATACATTGACTACTAGATTATTTTCCCTGTCCTAATCATCTGATTTTTTAGATAGGGATGAATGGATGAATAACTAGTTAAAATACGGTTTCCTTTCCCACCCTAGTCCTGTGTTCAGTAGGGACGCTGTCTCTAGGCAGCAATTCTAATTTTTTGTGTGAATCTACGAGAGTCTAGGTAATTGAGATAAAGGGTTTGTCTTTTCTTTTCTATTTTCTTGTGTTGATTTCGCATCCACAACCTCATATATGGCTATGAACATCCTAGAGAACCCTAATCTATTGTACACATAGACGTAGTTCTAGATAGCAGATCTACTATTTGTTTAGTACTGTACAGAATATCCATCAAACCTCCCATGAACATTTGGAATTCAGTATGTGTACAGAATATCCATCGAACCTGATTTTTTTCTTTTTTCAATACAGATTTTTGAACTATGCTCGCAGTCAGTGCCATGAAAAAACCACTCTCTACTTTTCATTTAGATAGTGATTTTGCAGTGTATCTTAGGATTTGTTTAGTTCAGTATTTATCAAGCATGTACTCGAGACTTATCAGTCAATCGTCAGTTTTCCCTTGTCCTTGTAACATATTTCGCTCAACAAATGGATCAACTGCATGTTCTTTTTGAACAATAAATATGTGAAAGCTGGAAACTAATAGTCAGGTTGATCTTTTTTTTTTTACATTGTTGGAGCTAATATTTTGTTATGACCTGGACAAAGAGTTGCAGCAAAGAAAATTAACTGCTGCCTGACTCATCGAGTAAGAAAGGGCGGCACCAATCTGTAGTAAAGTTTGAGTTTGCTATGGTCCTATGCTTAGCATGCAAGGAGTTAGGTAGAATGATTCGTGTCGAGTTGTTGGTATAAATATAGTCATGCTAGTGGTGAGAGGGCTAGGTCGTTTCCTTAGTGCTATAGAAGGAGCTGCATAGTTATTGTACCCCATAGCATGTTTGCGCCAGGATGCAGCGTGAAGCATTTTTGTTTGCTTGTAAAGCATTTTTTACCATGTCTATTGGAGAAATGTATGCACATGTTTGCCAAGTAGTAAGGGAGGGCATATTGCTCCCCAGACAATCTATTTTCTGCTCAGCATGTGTGTGTGTCCACCACAGAAAGAGCTGAGAGATTCAGATTGAGATGTTTGTGGCCAACATTATTCTCACGTGTACATTGGCTATCACACACAAGTCTATATAACATGTTTGGTTTGCCTTTTTTTTGTCTTTTTTCGCGATAGTTGTATATACATCAGTTTTCTTCAACATTTTTTCTCATTAGTAATGTCTATCTTTACCTCTGTAGATTTTGACTGGTTTATGTAACTTAATTAACGCCACTATACTTTGTTGTCCCATCTGTAGTTCAGATTTTTGTGTGTATTTTAAATGCAGGAACTGTTTTTATTTGTACGATGTCTAAACCCAAATCGTGCACCCCTGCTCTATGCATTCTGTTCATTGATGTTTCTCTGAGATATAATTTTCCCACAGCAAAAAATCCTGTGTGTTGGACTTGCAGTAGAATGTTTTGGTGTTGGTATTTTAAACAAGTGAAAATTAGGTTCCCTTGATTCAGCGTCATGACAACCAGCTTTATACTTTTTTTTTCTTGAAAACATGATTCATCTTTTTTTACAAATGGTTTTTTAGCTATCTTTTTATCTTCTTTTTCGAAAGTAGTACTTAGCCTACATGTGCATTGGTGGTTCGTGTCTTCGCAACGATGAGAAGAGCCTTTTCTTATCTTTTCTTTTTTGCCTTTTGGCAGCGAGTTGGTTTATTTGGTGGCAGCATAGACAACATGTGCGAGGTGAGATCGTTCAGACACCACAGCGATCGGTGCCGTCTATTCATGCTTTGGCTCTGAACTTCACACGGGCGGCAGGGAAAGCAATTCCTACACCTAGATGGAACCCTTGGCCTGTTGTTCTGGCACCGCAACAAGTGTTACATGTTGATGCTTCTTTCAGCGAGGATATTCACTCGGGATCATGTGGAGCTATAACCAGAGACCACAGAGGTAATTTCATTGCCGCATCTACCTCTAGCCTTGTGCATGTGGCAGATGTTGTCTCCGTGGAAGCGGCAGCACTCCTAGAAGGCTTAAAGTTAATTCAAAGCTTGGGGTGCAGCAATGCCTTGGTAAGGATGGACAACATTATAGTGGTTGATGCTCTACGTGATAACGAAGGACAGTCTATGGTGGCGGCTCCAGTTTTAGATGATTGCAGAGAGCTATAGAGAGAGTTAGGGAAGCGTACTATTGAGCATTGTAATTGAGAGTCAAATGTTGTTGCTCATGAGCTAGCTGAGTGGGGGCGTGTAAACACTCCTTCTGTATGGGTGGATGCACCTCCAGTTTTTATTGCTAAATTTTTGGCGGACGATGTAAGTATTATTTGAGTTTTAATAAAGCTAGCCATGAAGGCCTTCCCATCAAAATTTTTTTTTACTTTTTTGTCTCTTTTGTTGTCCCATCGCATGAGAAATGAGGTTATACCTGAATACACTAACCTCCTCACGTGCCAAAGGCCTCATCATCATAGTAGGCAAAGTAGGCGCACCCGACGTCCCTCCGACGAGGTCATGACGAAGTTGTCGAGCCACACAAGGAACAAAATGAGGTTGGTTAGGCTACGACCGTCTTTCCTCACCCACTATGTCTTCTTCCCTGCTGCTAATGTGTCCTCTGTCACTTGCGCCAAGACCTAGAATTTGCAGCAGACATCACTTCTCTGAAAACAGGAATAATTCAGTTGGCCCAGGACAACAACCCATAGAAGCTCGCCGCGAGACTTAATGACGTGGTTGTATTGGAGCGAGTTGGAGTTGCGCTTCCATAACGCCGCCAGTAGCGGACACAACGCCGATCGACCATGGGCACCTCCCGAGGCTCGTTGGCTCTACGACAGTAGTGATCGGGCATACTGCACTAAACATGTTCTGTATCACTACAAGAATCTTGTTAATCCATGACGGATACAATCTGTCACAGAACAGTGTAAAGCCGTCATGGAGGGAGGCCTGTGACGGACCTAGGGTCCGTCGTGTATATCGCGTCATAATTTGACAATTGTACCATCATGACGGATCTTGACCGTCATCGATTAGTCCCTAGGCCCGCCCAAGCCCGGGCCTCTATGACGGACTAATCCGTCAGGGATTGACATGATGTGGCAGCAACATGGTTCTGACATGGCATCTGCGTGGCGCCAGCATGGGTCTGACGTGGCATGTAGTTGGCGCCAACATGGCATCTACATGGCGCCAGCGTGGCCTTCGGCCAAATAATGTTTCAGCCCACTTATTTCTGTCTAGCCCGGCCCAATAGCCTATTTTGCTCACCAAATAAGGCCCAACAAGAAAATCTAGGCCTATGATATTCACCCAATTCAAAAACAATCCATTCCATCCATCAACCCAGCTAGCACAACAAACTTACACGACTCAATTATTTTGATATACCAGGCCCATAATTTGACCGAGTTTACAAATTTCCTTGTTATTTCATCCATTACCCTTTCTAAAAAAATTCGTCCATTACAACAAGCATCCTAGATGACATCACTAAAGCCACATTGGGAACATTTACAAACATATATAGAGATACAAGTTCATCTAGGAGTACAACAAGTATGTATTGGCCTTCTGTGAAGAGCGACGTGAGCCTCCACAAGTTCTTCCCTCACATCTGCAAGAATTATTCTTCCTGCAAGCAACAATTAACAAAAACAATCAATTAATTTGTTGAGGAAGGGAAAAAGATCAAGTGCACAGAATTCTTGTCTGTTTCGGTGGTGCCAAACCGCCAACAGAAACAATGTCAAAATTGCATAGTTGTATTTTATTTTGGGTCTCTATTTCAGATGATATGGAGTAAGTCTCTGAATATGTTGCCAACTATAAAACAGGACTTTCACTGCCCATTGATATTGGTCCTATGAATGTGAGAACCAATGCACTTGTTTGGCAGCAAAAGTGTGTAACCAGCAACCACACTTATTCCAGAATACCATACCAAGGAAATAAATTAAACATGAACACTAACTTCACGTTTCATCTAATAGTCTGACTAAGCACCATCACCACACCATAAGTTTACAAGTTAGAGTGTATATATGCGTCAAATCGATTTAAAGCAGCGGAGGAGCAGTAAATGTATGAAACAAGGAGGGAATGTAATTTTAAGTAGTAGAAGTAGCAAGGTTACCAAACCGTACCTGGTAAAATAAATTGAACCAAACAGTGTTGCATAATTATAACAACTGAACATTCAAACGGGGTGCTCTAGTTTCAGTCAGAGTTCAACCAAATTGACACATACAAACTGAAAAAAAAAACATGGTGCTTATTCATATGTATGTACAGATGCAAGCGATATTAGGTTTAGTGAGATTTCAATCATATTCACAAGCAAACTGAACATCCAAAGCTGTGTATTGAACCAAACTGAACCAATAAGTAGTGCACACTAATAAAAACTGAGCATCAAGTTTCAGTCAAAGCTGTACAATTGCAAGTGTCAGCCATATTTACATGAAGCTAATTATCTCTTACAAAAAAAATTGTCTGTAGAATCAGTGGCGTTGCATGGATGGATGCACACAACTTGATGTGTTAACCATCTAGTGATGAAGATGCCTGCATATATGGTCATACATGTAAGTAAAAGAAATGAAAAACCTTTTACAGGAACATTCTGTGCTTGGTTACTAACTGAACATGCAGCTTCATACTTCGCTACTACTCATCTCTGAAACTATGTGTATGTGTATCTCTAAAACATTTTGTGCTTTGTTTTCTCCTATGTTCCAGAAAGTACAGAGATTGTGCTAGTGATTGAACCATATAGAGGTGTCCCCACTACGATTGTATAAAGCAATTTGTTTGAACCAACAAGTACTGCATACTAATGAAAATCAAACATCCAAACGTCATGCTTTGGTTTCAGTCAAGGTTCAACCAAATCGACACATAGAAATTGAACCAAGACCTGATTTGTTTCATATATAGCTGCACAATTGCAAGTATTATCCAGATTTGGGGTAAGGGGGAGAGAGGGGAAGATCACCACGCTAGGAGAGCAGGAGGACGCAGCCGTCGGTCCACGCGCGACGATAGGAGGCCTTGCTGCTCTGCCTCCTCTGGCCAAGATAGCTCGTGTAGGGTAACGCAGCAGAAAACAAAAAATTTCCGACCTACGCACCAGCCCAGGACCACTATGGAGACTGCATACAAGGTTTGATCATTTTCGTTACCGACTCGTAGCGCAGCGGAAGTAGAGTCGATGACGATCGGCGGTGCAGATCCCCGCAGCTAGGATTTACAACCTCCCCACCGCGAGGATGTATACCCTCGTCTTCCCTTCGGACAGCCCTCCGGGAGGCGGTCGAACAGTCCCCCGGACGGTGTCGCGGAAAGCCCTTCGGGAGGACCTTCGAAACTCGAACGGTCACTCGGACAGCCCTTCGGGAGGACTCACAGAACTTGGACCGTCACTTGGACAGCCCTTCGGGAGGCACTCACGAACAGCCCCTCGGGCACTAAGATCGAAACTACGACCTCTCTACAGAGTTGCACACATACGGTGTCATCTATCCGGCAGGGCTTCGCCGTCCAGAACTAGTTCCCACCGGAACCCAGACAGCCTTTCGGCTCTACGAAACTCTTCTCGTGGGAGGGAGAGAGAAGCCAGATCATTGCAATGGCATGCATATGTGAGAAAGAGTGAGTCTTTAGGCAGCCCCCTCCACCCCTATTTATAGGCCAAGCCCAAGGGTGGCTTCTCCAAGAAGCCAAGGGGAAAAATACCAAAGGACCCTCAAGGTGGCTTCTCCAAGAAGCCACCCAAAAAGCACTTTCACTATTCACGACGACATTTTTCAGCGTTCGTTCGAACTGAAAATATTTATGTGGGTTTAGAACATTTCCAGTACCCACTAAAATAATTTTCAACGCATTCTGGAACAATTCCAGATTAGTGATTTTCATCTGCGAAAAGCATCTGAAGTGGTTCCGGCAGCTCCGGAACATTTCCGGTTTTTCTTCCAGAAAATTCCCAAAAGTTTCCAGAATGATTCTGGCACCCTCCAAGAATTATCGGGCATGTGCCGAAACCAATTTGACTTTATGGTATCCTCTGAAACAACTTTTCAGTTTCACCGGAACTCATCCGGTGACCTCTCTCTGCGGAACTTTTCCGCTGTCCGAAACTTTTTCGGTGTCCGAAACTTTTTCGGTGATTTTCTCTCAGACTCCCTGTCTAGTATTTAGCAGATAGATGACCCTTAAGCGTGTGACCCTATAGGTTCGGTGAAGTATAGACATGACCTGGAACCCCTTCCGATCAATGATCAACATCGGAGCCGTGGACACCCATATTGACCCCTATACCCACACGAATGAATATTCGAGTGAACCTCCAGTTGCCGTGTGCTATTCCTGTTGCTTCGCGATATGTTACAAATACCCGGGGTGAGACATGATGGCATTCCCGTGGATCAACAACTTGTCCACTATGCTAGTTACCTCGTTACCGGTATTGTTCTCTTTTCTCGTTACCGTGTTCCGGCATCCCCGTGATCAAATCACAAAGTGTCTGGCCAGACGATGATGGATACCGTAACACCGAGAGGGCCCAGAGATATCTCTCCATCGTCGGAGGAGCAAATCCCAATCTTGAGCTATCAAGTTACTTAACATACTTTCCCATGAACCCGTAAGCCGTCGTAATAGCCATCCAGTTACGGATGACGTTTAACAAACCCCAAAGTTCATGAATCAAGCATGAAGAAACTCGATACTCTCATGGTCTAAGGAATCATGCAAATGTTAACCATCTCTGTGTTATTAACCATTAACTTGTGACGAAAGAATCTCATAGCATAACATCAATCGGGTCGATTCAACACAAATGTTCTTCTAACACTGTGCCCTCAAAGCTGCTGGCATAGACATGCCCATGATCAGGAAAACAGAACCATCATGCAACACTTGAGCTAGTCTTAGAGGCCAGACTAGGAATACATTTTACCGTTTATTATCCCACACGTGCATATGAGTCTTCCTCCGAGCCTCGTTTTATTTGCAGACTCGAGAATCATTGCAGTTATAGCATGGAACATAAACCTAATTATGAACAGGGAGATAATCAATAACATTTAATATTGCCTCTAGGGCATATCTCCTACAGACTCCCACTTGCACTAGAGTTAATAATCTAGTTAATGCTAATGCACTTTACACCTGTGGCACACCGGTGTAAATATGCTTCGCTTGTGGTATAGCCTGAATGTCCAACGGATCTGACGACTTCAGCTCTGTGTGTATCTTTGCATATCCTCGCGTTTTCACGCTTTCACAAAAGTCATATTTTGTGTGGACTTGGCTTGGTATGTATGTGAATCACAGGTCGAACCTGGATTCCTCAGACTGAGTTATGGAGCAACTACTTGCAGTAGTGTCCCATTGACAAAAGCCATCTTGGAACCATACTAAGTTCATGAATGAACTATATGATTCAACATCTTCTTTGTCGCTTTAAAAGCGGCAACATACTTTGCCTCTGTTATAGAATTCGCCACAGTAACTTGTTTGGAACAATTTCCAACTACCGTGCCACCATATTGTGTATTGCACAAAACCCTTAACTTTAATCGAAAATCGCATGGAGCATTGATGAAGACTGTATCGATGTGATTACTTACAACGAGCACTTCATAATCTCTTCTTGCGAGAAAACATGTCATCAGTACTACTCTAGTACTCAATGACATCTTTCACTGTTGTCCCATGATCAGTACTTTCATCACTTTGGTATCCATACTCGCAACATCTTTGGAGTATTGGACATATCTGGTTGTTTTACATACCATGGAATACATGATTAATCCAAACACAAGAGTGTGTGGAATCTCCATCATGTATATTGCTCATCAGTGTTTTGGGACACCGAGTCTTGCAAAAACTCTTTCCATGTGACTTCGACAAGAATCACTCCTTGACGTTTTTAATGCTAAAAGGTTTTAGCGTTTTGTCAATATGTATCTTTTCTCAGCCCCATTAGGTAAATCTATCTCCATAGATCATCATGCTAATATAAAGGCTATTTAGCCCAAGCACTTCATCAAAAAACTGTTTTTAAATGAAGTCCTAATTCGTGTCAAGAAATTTATTTCCAATTAACAATGTGTCAAGCACACAACGTTTCTAGAAATATTATTATGCTCCCACTTACTTTCTTGAATCACAAGCATCTTCGTTACCCATTGATGAAGTCAAAACCCTTTTAACCATTTCATCAAAACACGAAGATTCCAACTCCATTTTGCTCTCTTCTGTCCATCGCTGGAACTCTGAAGTTTGCATACTTACTAGCATCCTTTGGACTGACAAAATACCTTGGACTGTAACACATGCAAGTCCTTGGTTTTATTTCCATCATATGGAAATCCTATTGTCATCCATGTTTCATATCTCATGACTGAAATATGTATTAATTGCTAGTTCAACCCGAACCGACTTTAAGCAACGCTACGGTGAAACAACCTCATCGTAGTCAACTCCTTGAACTTGTTATTTCAACAAGTCGAGCTTTATGGATAAAACATTTTTATCCGTATCAGTTTTAAGTTCCATAAAATTCGTTAGACTCTAAGTCTTTCGAAAGGTGTATCAAGATTTTAATCTTGAAACATTTATATGGAAACTATCTCGGATTGTATTGGCATTTAGCCAATTCCGGAGTCAGGGCCCATCAACGCTTCCTTGTGTATCGTAGGTATACTGTTGTCTAACAACAATGTCTCGTTTGCGCACCTGAGAGGTTTGCACGAGCCTTGCCTACGTGGTTCAGCTGCAAGTTCGACTGAAGTCCATACATTTTATTGTAGAGACTTCTGTATCAGTCGCAGTAGGAAACTCCGGAATTACTTCCAAGGTCTCTTTCCTTTGACCTGATGACGAAGATACTGTTTATCTCGTCGAGTTGCACTATTCTCCCACTCACCTTTTTGAAAGAACCATTTTCTTCAAAAAGCATACCGTTCTTTGTGGCAAACCTATTTGCCTCGGTATAGTGAGGGAGGAATACCCAATTGCTTGGGATAACCTACAAAGTAGCACTTGTCTGATTTGGAATAGGTTTGTAACCTTTTACACAAGCCCCATATTCCAAATGTTTAAGAAAAGATATAACATGGTTGGGCGTACCATACCATGGCGTCATTTCAACAGACCTGATGGAGCTCTTTTCAGTGTAAAAGCCGTAGTCTCTAAAGCATCACTCTTTAAAAGGGATAATGGCAAATTTATATATGTCATCTTTGATCTTACCATGTCATAAATGGTTTGATTACATCTTCACGGACTTTCCACACGCAATGGTGTTCCGGGAGGTGCAAGTTATGAAATTACTTTCACAACTCATCAGACATTCGCTAAACTTGTAACTCAAATATTCCTTTCTGCAATCGAATTGTAGAAACATAATTTTCTTGTTACAATAACCATCTACTTCATTTTTGAAAACCTTTCGAATGAATTCAAAAGATCCAGACTTACGTCTCATCAAGTAAATATCCACATATCTACTTGAGTCATTTCTGAAGATAGATAAATCCACTACTAACAACATTTATCGGACTACACCCATCAAATGTATGATCACCAATAAGTTTGTTGCTCATTCCTTATGGCCTGTGAACGGTATTTCAGTCACTTCACTTTTCGGAGGAAAGTTGCAAGTGTCAGATGATTCAAAATCAAAGGACTTAAAAAATCCATCATAATGGAATTTATCCATGCGGGTTTCTCCAATGTGACCAAATGTAGTGCCACACTTGTGTGGTATTCTCTTAGTCTTGCGACATTTAGCGTCAGTGTTATGGATGTATCATATTACTATCAATATTCATAACATACATCCCATCTGGATGGAAGCATGGCTCTAAATGTTATTCATAACACTGAACAACAATTGTTCTTTTATGAACAACCCTTTTGCAACAACATTGTGCAAGGGGCTAGAGTGTAAAACTCTAAAATGAATTATGAAAGTAAATCCAGAGGTAATTTATTAATATCATTATTCATAACATACATCTCATTCTCAATGAAAGTATGGCCCTTATGTTATTCATAACTTCGAACATAAAAAGTTCTCTTATGAACAACCTTCTTGCAAGATACCTTATGCAAAGGGCTAGAGTTTAAAACTCTAAATGAATTATGAAAATAAATATAGACAGTAATACACCGATGGAAGGTATAGTAACATTTACTATGTTCCCTGTGTATACCTAAACCTCATTCCTGGCTAGTCTTTCAGGCCATAGTAGTTCTTACATCGAGTTGCAACAGAAAGCAATCGAGCGGGTATCTTTGTGATTAACTCACAATACCCAAGAATTAGTGATTAACAATTTAATCATAATTCCCAAGAACTATATCTTTGACCAGCCTTCTATACATCAAAAACTTGTATGACATTCATACATGAGCTGGATATTCCAGTCTTCTTTCTTTTTGCCTTTATACTTCTACTAGTTTAACTATTAGTATTTCTCCTACTTCCAGAAGAAGCACCCAACTTAAGAGTGGCGTTAGCCCCGAACTTCCTAGGCGTGAAAGTTTCACTAACACCCTTCGGACACTTCCTTTCTCTTTAAGTTGTTGTTTTCTTCACCTTTCATCATATGACAGGCGTTCTTCTGGATCCCTCTCTTATCAGTCTAATGCATAGTAAACTCCTTTACTAATAGTTTGCTAACAAACATTGCTTTGGATATCTCATATCTTTTAGCCTTTGTCTGTCTCTGAAAATGATTTTCAGATTCCATGAATATCACATAACTATCCAAACTTTTGAAGTTCGGGTCTCATGGAAGTAAACATATTGCACTTGACTGAAAACGGAATTCTAGCTTTTGGGTCGAAGGACGTGAGTCACATGATCCATAGCATAAGCGAGAGAATACCGAAAGTATGCGATAGGACAAAGTCCTTCTCAGCACTTTTGAGGACAATCCTCACATTACGTTACCAACCGTAAAGTTTTAACCAGATATTTAACAGCTATTCAATATTAATAGGGAAGGTGGAAACGCGAGCCATTATTCTATAACTATTATGCATATAACACTTAGACAGTGTTCACAATTAATTGCACTGAGAATTAAACAAGATAACAGTGCGCTCCCACTCAAATCAATATCTCTCATAATTGATTGTGAGTGATTCAAGATCCGCATATCAATTCAACGCCATTGACGGGTTCATCACTGATGACGTGAATTTCAATCGGTAGGCCAACTTGCCAATCACATCTCTATGTGACTCTTGTCCATCTTTCGATGCGTGTGTTCCGAGCTCAAGACTGTCCTGCCTGAACGTCAAGACAACCAAGTGATCACGCAGTGAGGTCTGACCTTCACCCGCCTTACACCTCTCTAATCGTTCGTGCTCATGTGTACATGGCGCACCCCGAAAAGATACGTGTTGTAGACGGTGCTACACTTGGGAGAACACTAACTACTTGATAATTTTGTGAGAGATCACCCTAATAAAAGCGACTACCGCGCAATCAAGAAGGGTGCATCATAAGGGATAAACATCTCAGGCAATTCATAATAGCATGATATGGTATAGCCCTTTCTGACGGAGAAGTCTATCATTTCTTCGTCTCCGGCATTCACGTCGGTGTTCACCTTCGCAAAGATTGCCACCACCTTGTCGATGCACCAGATAATATTGCTATCTCTATAGCTAATAAAATAATGCATTACAACAAGGTTGACACGCAGGTCATTAAAGTGCAATCATATGGCTCCAGCCATCATGCCGAATCATGACACGCAGGTCATGTTAATAAATTTAAATTATATAGTCATCTCATACATAATCAAATTATTATGAGCACTGCTATACCACATCACATGCACATGCAAACCCTCCTGCAAAACCAAGTTAGACGCCTCTAATTGGTTCATGCAAAAACTTGTTTTTCGTGGCTTCTAAGGTTTCGAAACAAACCGAAGCTACCAACGTCCATCATCAAGTATGATAATTCAAGTCGCTAGATTAACTTTCCAGGGTGTATGAAAACCGAGATAATAAAATCTCGAGCCCCATACTAAACTTCGTCATACGCATGACCCCCGTGCAGATCATATCTGCATTGCCCTTTCGTCTGCGAAATTTCATCTTTCTTTTTAACTACGGTGGAATTCAATGAACTGTTAGCACTTCTTTGATCAATCAGGATCGCGGATTGCCAGAACATTGAAACTCCACCATACTGTTATCAAGATCAGAAATATGCAAATTCTAGGGAAGCAACAAGAGCATCGGGTAACAGATTTCATCTGCTACCCGCACAAATAATTTTCAGTAATAGAACTCATCTACTACCTAATTATATTGTGCAACACCCATACATCTCCATGTATTCTAGATCGCAACCTGCATCTACGCATAGCACGGCTCATGATGCCACTGTAGGGTAACGCAGCAGAAAACAAAAAATTTCCGACCTACGCACCAGCCCAGGACCACTATGGAGACTGCATACAAGGTTTGATCATTTTCGTTACCGACTCGTAGCGCAGCGGAAGTAGAGTCGATGACGATCGGCGGTGCAGATCCCCGCAGCTAGGATTTACAACCTCCCCACCGCGAGGATGTATACCCTCGTCTTCCCTTCGGACAGCCCTCCGGGAGGCGGTCGAACAGTCCCCCGGACGGTGTCGCGGAAAGCCCTTCGGGAGGACCTTCGAAACTCGAACGGTCACTCGGACAGCCCTTCGGGAGGACTCACAGAACTTGGACCGTCACTTGGACAGCCCTTCGGGAGGCACTCACGAACAGCCCCTCGGGCACTAAGATCGAAACTACGACCTCTCTACAGAGTTGCACACATACGGTGTCATCTATCCGGCAGGGCTTCGCCGTCCAGAACTAGTTCCCACCGGAACCCAGACAGCCTTTCGGCTCTACGAAACTCTTCTCGTGGGAGGGAGAGAGAAGCCAGATCATTGCAATGGCATGCATATGTGAGAAAGAGTGAGTCTTTAGGCAGCCCCCTCCACCCCTATTTATAGGCCAAGCCCAAGGGTGGCTTCTCCAAGAAGCCAAGGGGAAAAATACCAAAGGACCCTCAAGGTGGCTTCTCCAAGAAGCCACCCAAAAAGCACTTTCACTATTCACGACGACATTTTTCAGCGTTCGTTCGAACTGAAAATATTTATGTGGGTTTAGAACATTTCCAGTACCCACTAAAATAATTTTCAACGCATTCTGGAACAATTCCAGATTAGTGATTTTCATCTGCGAAAAGCATCTGAAGTGGTTCCGGCAGCTCCGGAACATTTCCGGTTTTTCTTCCAGAAAATTCCCAAAAGTTTCCAGAATGATTCTGGCACCCTCCAAGAATTATCGGGCATGTGCCGAAACCAATTTGACTTTATGGTATCCTCTGAAACAACTTTTCAGTTTCACCGGAACTCATCCGGTGACCTCTCTCTGCGGAACTTTTCCGCTGTCCGAAACTTTTTCGGTGTCCGAAACTTTTTCGGTGATTTTCTCTCAGACTCCCTGTCTAGTATTTAGCAGATAGATGACCCTTAAGCGTGTGACCCTATAGGTTCGGTGAAGTATAGACATGACCTGGAACCCCTTCCGATCAATGATCAACATCGGAGCCGTGGACACCCATATTGACCCCTATACCCACACGAATGAATATTCGAGTGAACCTCCAGTTGCCGTGTGCTATTCCTGTTGCTTCGCGATATGTTACAAATACCCGGGGTGAGACATGATGGCATTCCCGTGGATCAACAACTTGTCCACTATGCTAGTTACCTCGTTACCGGTATTGTTCTCTTTTCTCGTTACCGTGTTCCGGCATCCCCGTGATCAAATCACAAAGTGTCTGGCCAGACGATGATGGATACCGTAACACCGAGAGGGCCCAGAGATATCTCTCCATCGTCGGAGGAGCAAATCCCAATCTTGAGCTATCAAGTTACTTAACATACTTTCTCATGAACCCGTAAGCCGTCGTAATAGCCATCCAGTTACGGATGACGTTTAACAAACCCCAAAGTTCATGAATCAAGCATGAAGAAACTCGATACTCTCATGGTCTAAGGAATCATGCAAATGTTAACCATCTCTGTGTTATTAACCATTAACTTGTGACGAAAGAATCTCATAGCATAACATCAATCGGGTCGATTCAACACAAATGTTCTTCTAACACTGTGCCCTCAAAGCTGCTGGCATAGACATGCCCATGATCAGGAAAACAGAACCATCATGCAACACTTGAGCTAGTCTTAGAGGCCAGACTAGGAATACATTTTACCGTTTATTATCCCACACGTGCATATGAGTCTTCCTCCGAGCCTCGTTTTATTTGCAGACTCGAGAATCATTGCAGTTATAGCATGGAACATAAACCTAATTATGAACAGGGAGATAATCAATAACATTTAATATTGCCTCTAGGGCATATCTCCTACAGCTCGTCGGGGACGGCCGCATCGAGGAGGACGACGTCTAGCACGCTGCCAGATGGGAGGAGAATGGGGTTCAGGGGCATTGCTTGCACGTTAAGAAACTTTAAGACAACCTCAAAAAAATCAAATGTGTCCAGCATGGCACATACCCCAACAGCATGGGCCCGATGAGCTCATGTCTCATGTATGAACTATTCTTCAATTATTTCTAAAGAATATATATTCTTTAATTAGTTTATCATTACATAGTGTTTTCCAATTACCATGCTCACTAATGGAAAATTACATCTTAAAAGTTAATTGTAGAAGGAAGTCGGCGCAGGTTTCTGTACAAACAACACCATGACCATGGTCTCCGAGCTACAATTATCCTATGATATGAAATACTTCTGTTATAGGAAAAACATATAATCTTGATGGACTACATAGTGAATCTTGGGATTTATCCTTTTTATTAATTGATCATTTCTATTTTGTTAATATTCATGTGGACAAAATGAGATTTATTTGGTTCTTCTATATTTCACTCAAACAAATTAGGATAACAGTTTGGTGGAATTGGCACATTGCTTTCATCTTTCTTATCATGCACGAATTTTAAAATGGATCAGATAGAGATACGCTGGTTCCACAATGTATCTGTGCATTCTAGCACTGGGGATACTATTGTTATAGTTTGATAACCATGGTGCAGAAGTGCTAGAGCACACTTGGGTTCATGAGCCAACAGCAGGAAAAGTGATTTTTGTTACACATAAGTAAAACTAGAAAAGAATTTGCAATGGTTTTCATTAGGTTATGGGATGGTAATTCACACTAAACATATATGTTAGACTAATGAATGAATTGGCAAGCCTTGATGCTAAACAAAACAGGCTTCTCACAGAACCGATTCATACTCCAATACCATGCACGTGTACTGCCTGTAACAGAGGGTCTCAAAGTCCTGAACCATAATCATGGGAGAAGGAAAGGCAGAAAGCACAAATATACGTACCAACGGTGATGCCGCAGCCACCAAAGAACTCGTCGTCGATGTAGAGCCGCGGGAGTGTGGTCCAGCTGGAGTACTCTTTGAGCCTGTGATGGAGCGCTTCGTTGGCAAGCACGTCGTGCATCTCAGGGCACGTCCAACGAGCAAAGGATCAGCAACAGAGTATATCTTAATTAAGAATGAAGCATGCAAGTATATCACAGAATCACGATAACACATGAGGAACATTACTAACCATGGCATATGTCAAAATTCACATGCATAAGAGCAGGGGTTGCTTGTTCAGTCGTCCCTTTGGACAGTAGCATTACTCAACACATACACATGAAATCTGAATCTAATTACGAGGCCAAATAATGTGTACTCAAAAATCTGAATTCAATATCAGGTCACTTTTAATGCACTCAAATCCAATACCAGACCAATTAATGTACTCAAAACATGTATCCAGTACTAGGCCAATCTGAATCTAAGCAGAGCCAGATATGAAATTCATACTCACAAACCCCTCCTCGTATGCATGGAAGAAGAGTTGATACATGGGACACATGGACAAAATATATGATAAGGATTTATTTGTTTGCAGATTGAGGACATGGCCATGACATATAGACTTGCATTCTCTAAAACGACATATCTTCAAGTTCCAGAGTACCAAGAAACATAACCTATCTAGTGCAGATGTACCCAGAAATAACTAAACAGATAACAACTGACATCACCAACCAACTTTGACAGAATACAAATGAACCGCCGACCAATCGAATAACCATGCCGTAGGTAAGATCAGAGCTTACAGGGGAGGAACCCACCCACGAAGATGATGACGAGGAGCAGCACATAAACATGGGACAGGAGGGCCCTGGCAAAGCCGAGAAGGCAGTGCCCGTCGGGGTACCGCAGCAGGCAGAAGCCGGTGGCCAGCTCCGTGGCGGTGGCGCCCCTGTACACTACATCCATCAATGCCATGTGTACCTCACCATAGCTTGTCGTGGACCGAAGATGGACCCGTGGCAGCCGCAAGGGACATTAGAGACCTCTCATCGGCGTCGATCTGGTTGAGATGTCCAGCGCAGATCGGCGCGGCACGTGCACTACTTGACTGCGACCCAGGAAGGCGAATTGATCTGCGCTGGGAGGTAATGGACGGCGTCGACCGTCGTCCAGCAGCAGCTGTTGGACCCGCCACTACCACTGTCGCCACAGCTCGAGGGCGTGATCTGGAATGGGGTGGGAGGTACGGGCTGGTGGCCGTAGCGGTGGGAAAGATGGGGAGGGGGCGACGCATATAGAGGGGAGAAGAGAGGGCATCGATGAATCGGGACAGGTAAGGCATGTTCTGCGGCGGCGGCGGCGTGGAGCGGGCGGAGGAAGATTGGTGGAGTGGTGGCGGCTGAGGGGATGGGAGGACAGAATGGGGAATTAGGGTTAGGTGTGTGTGGGCTCTGGAGTTAAATGGGCTGGCTCAAAATTTTGCCACGCTGGCGCGTTGGCCACTTAAAATTTTGCATCTTCGCGCCCTCTCTCAAACTTCAGGCGTGCCCTTTTCTTTACAATTTCTATATATCGTTGAATGACTCACTGACAAATGGGCCAGATATGTGGGCACAGCCAACACATTAGCAGAGGCCATCCATGACGGTTCAGATTGCATATAAAGAAAGAAAAAAGGGAGGTAGTTGGTCGATACGTGACGGTTTCCGTGATGATCCCCCAATGTCCGTCATCCAGGGGCTGCCATTTTGGGGGTCATCTCCATCTTGCTGATCCATGACGGTTTCCATGATAGTTTCAAGAACGTCACCCAAAATCCGTCATGGATTAACAGATTTCTTGTAGTGTATCATGCTTTACCTGGGAATGTTTTTGTTGGGCCTTCGTTTCTCACAGGTTCACAGTCCAGGCCCACTACTACTCAGGCTGAAAAAACTAATGTACATGCGACGCGAGGGAATACAACCGGTCTCTCCAACTCCTTGTCTCATCAATTGTCATAGACGGCGAGCTCAAGGACTAGTTGGCAGGGCTAGGAGAGGCTCACGGCTGGCCTAGAGACCAAGATGCACATCCGGCGGCGAGTGATGGCCAGGTCAGTCTAACTGTTCCCTCTACCCCTCCATCCTCTCTGTCGGCTTCGGCAATTCCTTCAGTAATTTTAGTAATTGAATAATTTAGGACTCTGATAAGGGTCACATGTGTGGCACGAACACATGGCAACTCCGGACGTTTTTTATGGCAAGTTTGGTGACGTGAGTATGGCAGCTTTAGTTGTCAAGCATGACACCTTCTTTTTGGAAGGCAAGTTTCAGTTTTTTTTTTCGGATGGCATCTTTAGTTAAACAACGTCAGGGCCAGAGTGCTTCGTGCCACACGTGTGGCGCTTATCATTTGGGATAATTTATCTGGGCTAGGGATTGATAGACTCATGGCTTACATTAAGGGAATTTTCCGTTGGGGATGATCATGACTAGAGAAAAAATGTATTTGTTGGCTTCTAGAAACCACATAATCGTAAGTATGTAGGGAGATGGCAACTTGCAGACCGTGGTATTGATGCAATATTTCTACCTTCTGGTCGCCTCATATAATGCATATATTCTTGATGGGTACTAGTTTAATGTCTTTCTGCTGGTAAAAGGGGAAGAAATTTTTCCGTCTTTCCGGTTGGTTAACCGCAAACTGAATATTTGATAATATGATTCGGGTAGTTGATCGAAGTAATATTTTACTATGAACTTGTTACTTTTGGTAGCTCATTTTCTTATTTTCTTGTGTACAAACTACCTTCAAAGTTTGAATTATTCAATTTCAGAGATCATGAGATTTTTTGTTAGTAGGGCAAAAGCATTGAAAATGTGAATGGTATGCAACGTAAATAGAAGTTGAGTCACAGCCACCGCCAATCATAAGTATGTACGAAGATAGCAATTTCTAAAGTTGTCACTGTGAACATTATAAAATCCATAAATTGCCATGTTTTCGAAGAAAAAATGTTATGAAGTTGTCATGTGACCATAAGAAAATTTTCAAAACTTGACCTTTGTGGAAAAGAACTTATGATAGAAAAAGAAAAAACAACATGTAAATTTTGCCACGATACTAGTAGAATTTTTTCCAAAAATTTTCCATGACAGAAATATATGCTTTCATGCTCGCAAACACACAAGTCACCAAGTACGTTGCAAGTTTCCAACCAATTATTTAATTTTGACTGCCACAACTATAACTAGGTTGTAGTAAAAAAAAAATCTATAACTAGATTGGACCAAGCTTGGAACATAGGAATTACATCAAAGCTGGCGTTGCTTCTCCATGGGTACTCAATGATTGTGTCCACCTCCACGTTGTAGTATTCCAGACTTTTCATATGAAGTTTATCCTTGACCTCGATAAGTTTTTGAGTTTGCAAAATACAGCGGCATAGATGGTTCCCAGATGCTTCGCACACAAGTACCCAATCATCCAGAATAGTTACAGGACGGAGCGACGTTTTTGGCCACTCCGAGTGGATGATGTAGCTTGACCCACTGCGGCAGGTTTGAGGCAGCACCGTCCATGTCGTCGGAAAATCATCGTGATAAGGCCTCATAGAACCAGCGCATCACAACAGCAACCGCCGCCGATGAAGAATAATGTAGATCGGAAGGATCCAACCCAAAGACACACGAACGTAGACGAACAACGACGAGATCCGAGCAAATTAACCAAAGATAGGTCAACCGGAGACACACCTCCACACGCCCACCAATGATGCTAGACGCCCCGCCGTAACGGGGGCTAGGCAGGGTGACCTTTATTGCATCTTCAGGGTGACCTTTATTCCATCCTCCTGAGCTGGACAAAGACCCGAACAAAACTAAAAGAAACGACTAAAATCGGAGCCCTCCCGCTGGCCCTTGTCAGGATCCACCATGCCTCATATGGCCCTAAGGCCATCGGAGACGAGGCGGACCGGTGACGGCACCCGCGAGAGGCACGAACCCTAGCCCTTTTTTTTTAAGGATGAGGAGGCGGCCGCTAAGAGTTCAAGCACTCTGAGTCCCTGCCATGGTTGTGAAGTTGAACAAGAGGAAAACGGCACAATATGTGGGTACCGCAAAATAGTCTGTGTGTTCTTCTTCCTATGTTCTTGCACGAGTCTTCTTCTTTCTCCTGGGCAAACCCAACACATCTCCAGACTCCATTTGCCGCAAGAAAAACTTCCAGTTGTAGAACCGGAGCCCTCCCCGTCTCCACCGCTGGTTGCAGCAAAACATGGGCGCCGGTGAGGGAAGCTTGTGGTGGTTTGTGAGCAGTGTGGAGGAAAGAAAAAATCATGGTGTGGAGAGCAGAGCACGTCGTGCTGGAGGTAGAAGAAAGCAAAGGTCAGGGAAAGGATAAGCGAGGCGGTCGCGCGAGGCCCGCTGCGTACACCCGTCTCGCGCGGGGGTTTGTTTCGTGGCGCGTTGGAGTTGGAGCCAGCTTGGCGCGTGAGCCGGCCGAACTCGCAACGTTTCCCAAAGGAAAAGGAGCTTAGAAAAAGGACTACGTGTCCCGTATTATTGGGCCTTATTGGGCCACACGACCACGATGAATCGCTCCGAACTCGGACTGCATACGTGGTTCCTTCGTCTGTCTGGAGCTCTATTAAGTCTACGCGAACCCACCATAAAAAAAGCCTACGCGAACCCTAGCAGGAGCCACACGCGCTGCCGTCGGCCAGAGCAGTACGTAGGAGCGCGCGCCTGGGCAGGGGAGCAGAAGCGCGCGGGGACAAGTACCACTGTCGCCCGTCCTTAACTCGTCTCCGTCCTCCGTCGCCGGTGGGACAACGTCCCACACTGCATCGACCATCATAGCCGAGGGCGTATCCGGGTCGCACGACCTAACCATCAAGGGCTACTCTCGCACCAAGGGGCTGGGCATCGGCCAATGCATCACATCCGAGAAGTTCGACGTCGGGGGCCATCACTGGTGTATCAAATACTACCCTGACGGTGAGACCAAAGACGACACCGACTGGGTAGCAGTGCACCTATGGCGTGATGACACTGACGGCAATGATGTCACGGCAATATTCACGTTCAGTTTGCTCAACGGGGAGGGGCAACCGGTGTCACTGCACAGCCGTCGTACGTTCAGGCCCAAACACGGATGGGGATTCGGTACGTTCATCGAGAGGAAAGACTTGGAGGATTCCCCTCATCTCAAAGATGACTCTTTCAGCATCAGGTGCGATTTCACTCTCACTAAGGAGATCTGCACCACACGCGCTGCCCTGTTTGTAGTTGTGCCGCCGTCGGACATGCATCGGCAACTACTCTACCTCTTGACAAGCAGGCATGCAGGTGACGTGACTTTCAAGGTCGGCCGTCAGCGGTTCACGGCGCATAGGTACATCCTTGCTGCTCGGTCTTCGGTCTTCATGGCCGAGCTCTTTGGTCCCATGAAAGAGAAGGCGGCCACCTGCATACGGATCCATGAAGTGGAGGCTAAGGTTTTTAAAGCCATGCTTCACTTCATTTACACTGACGAACTGCCTCAGATTGACGACGGTGAAGCTATGGTGATGGCACAACATTTGCTCGTAGCGGCTGACAGATATAACCTCGATAGGCTCAAGTTGATGTGCGAGGAGACCTTGTGCAACTACATCAGCAAAGACACAGCAGCCACCACGTTGGCGTTGGCTGAGCAGCATGGCTGCGATGGGCTCAGGAGGGCATGCTTCGCATTCCTCGCTTCACTAGACAACCTCAAGGCAGTCATGGCGAGTGATGGCTTTGCCCATCTGAGGAGCAGCTGCCCCTCCATCTTAGAGAAGCTGGTCACCAACCTTGCTCCCTGCTGAGTATTGACTTCGACTAGATATACAATAAATAAATAAATAGGAAACTTTTGAAATTCTAAATATTTTACGCCTATAGCTACTATATATTCCCAAAAGATAAACATGTTAGTAGCATTCAACTATTGTTGCTATGTTTACGCAGACAACAAAACTACTGTTGCACTGTAAGAGTCTCTTAGGTTTGCATTGCTGCATATATCGCGTATGAGCCCATTTGTTCCTTTTGAAGATTCATACAATCAGTAATTTGGTTTGGATACTTTTTCTAACAATTTTTTAGTCTAAACAGACTTTGTTAATCAATAATGTTCATGTGAAGATCTGGGGGATCGAGTAGCTAAATATTTACTAAGGCTATGAGCCTCTATATTTGAACTTCTTCCCTCCAAGATGAAGGAGCACTTCTCAAACTGATGGGTAGAAGAATTAATCTCTTTGATAATTCCTGCATATATACCTCCAGTTCCCTGCCGGATGTCATTGAACACAACCTTGCAATCAGACGCAACTTCGACATGTGTTAGTAGTAGGTCCAGTGCCAGCGTCTTTGCCTCTCGGCAAACTAGAGCTTCGAGAGTGGAGAGATCCGTGACTCCCGCTGCTTTGATGACAGATACGCCTAAAAATTTACCCGCTGAATCACGACAAACTGCACTGTATGTCCCTTCTGACGATTCCTTCGAAACTGCCTCGTCTACACGGATTTTGCCGACACCTGGAGCCGGCGCGATCCATCTGGGCGTTGCTCTAGGAGCCGGTGAGACTGGCGCACCTGACACCGTTCAGGTTTGCATTCCTCATGCTCCCTGATGGAGCCTTTTACAAAGTGACTAGATCATGCCAGCACGCGTTGCTGTGCCCGTCGATTATTGACATAAAATGGTAGGAATTTTTGCAAGTATATGAAGACGCGAAAGATTATATAGGATATTCTGTAAATATATGGAGATACTAAACATGTATTATGAAGTCGGTTCGAGCATTATGGACACTCAATGGACAGATGATCTGTAAAAGTCTTTCACCGATATTTTCATGTGTGACCTACTCGTCGTCTTCTTAACCTGAACTCTGCTTGTGTTAGACTTCGTTGAACAAACATGTCACAACCTGCATTGACTTCCCTCTAGCTGCATGAACACATATTTGTAAAAGGTAAACCTTTATAGTAGTTTCCTATGCTTGTAATAATTGTTTACAGATCTAGAATATGGTGTCTTAATAGCACACCTATTGGCTTACTGAATATTTCTTAATTATGGATCCAAAATCGAAGGATATTTCTTAATGTTCACAACATGTATACTCAGAATAACTCGCATCATAAATAATTTACATTTGGTAACGGAACTGGGGAGTGCAAGTCAGCTTCATCAGCCAAAGCTACATATAGATTCTCGATCTTTCAGTTTCTCCCACGCCCTGTCTATCATATAAACCAGCGCTTCAACCAAACCAGACACCTACTGTGTCCCATCAGTACTTTGTTTTTTCACCAACTTGGGTAAATAATTAAGAAAGAAAATATCACCTTTTATGTTTGTTTGTAGTTGTCATCAAAAAGGGCGCTCACTTTTCCTTGTGCTCGCACAACATCCTAACACGTTCTCCTAATTCATGTGATTTGCAGTTTAACACCGCTGTTCTTGAATACTTTCAGTTAAGGTTTTTCGTGCTCCCAGCCGTGAAGATGCATAGACTGAAACCATCCGTGATTGATCTCACCAGCAGGTTCTTGGGAAATACAAGATCTGAAGGAAACAATGAATATGGCCCCTGAATTTGACACCCTCCGATAATACAATCACATCTCGGCTGGAAGTTTGATGTATGCCAAATAGAGTAGGAACAATTAAAACCTTGACATCACAGTTCAGACGGTCCAAAACATCAAATTGTAACTTAAAAATCCTCCTTCTCTCTCGGAAGGGACACAGAACTAATGTGAGATGCTCACCTGACGGAAAAACGGCTGCCATAAGAAAATCAAGAAACCTAACATCCCAGTTTCAAATCAATCCAGAAGTCAATCAGGAAACGTGTTGACCTAGGTGAGTAGGATGCAACAAGAACCACGGTCCCTAGCACAAAAGGAGAGGAACACGACATGCACAAACCAGTGCGACGGCGCAGACAACAGCGTCGGAGTGAGCCACAATATTTTCATTTGATCCACAGTGTCATGTGGATGCATCAACGCCTTGTCTATTTCTTTTTCACGTTTTCACTTGTTAAATAACCTGCTAGATCGGATGCAATTATTTGAAACAGTTCTAGACAGTAATATCATATCATATGATTAGAACGTACATAGACACAAATATTGATATTTGGCATAAATTTAGTTAAACGAGTCATAGGAACACACTGATACTAACATGTGCGTCAGCCATTGTATGCCGATAGATTCAGCTGGAAAAAGGTAAGAAACCCAACAATACGTTGCTCGAATTCGTCCTTGTACAGAACCTGCATTTTTTTGGGGACAAAGAACAACATCAGTAAGCAAAACAAATTACAAAGATGGATGAAGAATAGGGGAAAGCGGAGATGCAGGCAGGAGGGAGAATTGGAACGGATTGGAGACCTAACAATCACCCATCCTTGCTAGAGAATGATTTGCAGATGTGAGGAGAGTGGGGAACGAGCAGCGGCATGGTTTTGATTATATGGGCGTGCAAAATTGAATGAAAATTATGAGTCGCTAATTGTAACTGACCTCCAGTAACCAGCAGCCCGTGCATCTACCGTTAGTAATGGCTAATTAAAGTTTCAATCAATCATCGTCGGATTGGTGATAGAGCTCCAAAGGACGCATGCCTCTTTGCCGCCACGGACCATCCTACTGCACCATGCAACCGAACGGATCGACTAAATCGAGCTGACCCCATGCCCCATCGCCCGGCGAGGCGTTGCCCGAACCAGCGTGATCGCCCGTTGCTCTGCCCTGGCAGGCAGCGGTCGTCACCCAGGTCAGCCGCCTCTGGAGGCCAGGCGAAGGAATGGAAGGCACGCGACTCTGCTGATCGAGACAAATATTTTGTTTTGTTTTGGAAAAAGGCACTACCCTGGTACAGGCCCGGAAGGGTGCAAAGGCCCATTAGGCCGAAGTTTACCAGAGAGACCGAAAAATGCGACCAGAGCAGCGGCCCATAAGGGTTGGCGCTCGTTAACAACGAGCTGAGGCTGATTGGGGCGATTGAGAGCAAATCTGACGGCTAAAAATGCATCAAACTAAGGATCCAACAGCCAAAAAGGTTGATGGTCTGAGAGGGATGGAATAGTGCTAAATATGTGGCAAGTGGGCTATGGAAAATTTGTTCGTGTAGTGCCTTCCGACATGCATGCCATATCGCCCAGAGGGTTACTAGAACAGTGACAAAATCACCATGCGGGAGAGCATAGGAGTGAAAAGATCCACCTCTTTCCACAACTTGAACCAAATCTGGACCAAAAAGTGCTCAAACACTCCTTGCCATGTTGCAGTGAAGCAACAAATGCTGCCATGAGTGAACTGCACCACACAATCTGCGGCTGTTCGAAGTTGCCATGTTCCGGTGATGAAGTAAGTCGGCAGTAGGTATGGACAGTCGGGCGAATCTCAATAGAATTTTTTTGTTTTTAACGGAAACTCCATATTCCACATTGTGGGCCATGATTTTTGTTCAGCTTCAGAGTTTGACGAGTCCGCCCGTCTTTCTAGCCACTCCTCACGCCGAAGCTTGGTAGGCACCAGCATTCGGTAGGTAGAGTGAACGGAGAAAATCCAGTTTCTCTCATGAACCAACGCCCAAAAGTCATCGATTTGCCTGGTGCATAATGGAGTTGATAGGATGGCCTCTGCGTCCGTTTGCAAGAAAACTTCAGCAATTCTTGCACTGTCCCATTCATCACTATCTTGGTAACCTCGCCAACTTGCTGGGGGGGGGGGGGGTGGGGTGGGGGTGTTGGTGGGTGGGGGGGGGGGGGGGGGGGTGGGGGGGGGCGGGGGGGGGGGGTGGGGGGGGTGGGGGGGGTTGGTTGGGGGGGGGGGGGTCACCACACGTGAGACAATGGGGCGCATGTTGAAAGGTCTCGGCAGCCAGTTCTACTGCCATATGTGGGTAGTGTCGCCATCTCCAATGCGTCAAATAACACACTATGTTAATGTGTCCCGTCCATCCATGACCGACCTCCAAATTTGACAAGGGGAGTTTCCCAATTCAGCCTGCAAGAAATCACAAAGCGGAAAGTATTTGATTTGATTATCCTTGCACTTAGTGAACTAGGTTCTGTTAGAGTACTCCATGTTTGTCTGGCAAGGAGAGCCAGGTTAAATAGCTAAATATCTCACAAACCTAGACCACTGCAATTCTTTGGTTTAGACGTTACATCCCAAGAGACCCAACTAGTTTTCCTCTCGCCCTCTTTGTTGCACCACAAAAATTTCCAAATGAGAGTACTGATGTGTAGACATAAACCCCGTAGGAGTTTGAAGCAGGACATTGAGTAAACTGACACTGCCTGTGCAGTGAACTTAATAAGCACTTCCTTTCCTCCAACTGATAATAGTTTAGCCATCCAACCTTTTACTTTACACCAGACTATGTCCTTCAAAAATTTGAACGCACCACTCTTTTTATTCCCAACATCGGAAGGTGTTTCCAAATATTTATCAGACAAGGATTCATTATTCACATTCAAGGTTGTCTGGACTTGAAGCATTATATTATTAGGGCACCCCTTGGTGAAGAAAACAGAAGACTTGGACAAAATTATTTTCTGACCAGAGGCGTTGCAATAACTATCCAACAAGGATGACAACTCATTTTCTCCATCTTCACTAGCATTAACAAACAACAGACTATCATTCGCAAACATGAGGTGGCTTACCGGCGGAGCCGATGGAGCAACCTCGATTCCACCCACTGAGGTTTGATGATTCACTTTTAGTTTTTAAGAGGCACGAAAGGCCCTCCGCTGCTATCAAGAACATGTATGGAGAAATTGAGTCTCCCTGGCGGATTTCCCGCATGGGTTTAAACTCCTTAAGCTTACCACCATTAAATAAGACAGAATTTTTTACTAAGCTCACCATCCTCATAATCAGAGCCACAAATGATGCTACAAACCCCATCTTGGTCATTATGGCCTCCAAGTAGTTCCATTCAACGCGGCCATAAGCTTTCATCAGGTCAAGCTTCACCGCACAAAAACTATTCTTTTCCTTGTTCCTCTTTGTGAGGACCCCGGCTTAATCGTGCACTAATCATACACGCAAATGCACACGATCAAGCATAAGGACTCACTTGATGATATCACAACACAACTCTAAAACATAAATAAATTCATACAAGCTTAATATTACAAGCCAGGGCCTCGAGGGCTCGAATACATAGCTCGATGGCATACAAGTGTCAGCGGAAGCATCAGATATCTGGGTACAGATATATTACAGAAATAGAGAGATAAGCCTTCACGGAGGCGGGGCAAAATAAAACTCTACGATCGAAAGGCATGGGCCTCCTGCCCTGGACCCTCCGATCCTACTCCTGGTCGTCAGACGGCTCCTCGTAGTAGTAGTACTCTCCGGGCTGGTAGTAGTAGTGGTCGTCGACGGGGACATCTGGCTCCGGGACTCCGTTGTCTGGATGCGACAAATGGATAAAGGGAGAAAAGGAAAAATAAAGCAAACGTGAGTACTCATCCGAAGTACTCAGCAAGCAAGGATCTGCACTACATATGCAACATTATCAAAGGGGGCTGTATATGTGGACTGGGCTGCAGAAATGCCAGAATAGAGGGGGAAAGCCTAGTCCTATCGAAGACTAGCATCTTCAGCATCTTCAACGGTCTCGCAGCATTAGAAGAGAGCAGAATAACATGATGTAAATTATAGCAGTAATGTCATCAACCTCGGCCGGGGATTCTTCCTCGACTCCCTGCGAGAAAGCAATCCCAGAGCCGTACTATCCAGTTCTCATCTCAGGTCATATTCTAGTTGTACCGATCGGGATACAACTCCGAGTGTCCGTTACGGTAGGACAGGCTATCGATAGTAGTTTCTTCCCTGCAGGGGTGCACCAACTTACCCACCACGCTCGCTTAACTCCGGCCGGACACACTTTTCTGGGTCATGCCCGGCCTCGGCTAAGCAACACGCCGCAACCCGATCAAATACTTAACAGAGAGGTCAGCACGCCGGACTAAACCTATGCCCCCAGGGGTCTTGGGCCTTCGCCCCGGGAACTCCTGCGCGTTGCGTGGGCGGCCGGAAGCAGACCTAGCAACCCCTTAATACAAGCGCGGTTGCGTAACCAGTCCAATCCAGCGCGCGCCGCTCAGTCGCTGACGTCTATTAAGCTTCGGCTGAAGTATACGACGCAGAACGCACATACTATGCCCACGTGATGGTTAGTGCTATCAGGCCAGAGGCCCCTCGGATCAAATATCCAAACCGTTAGTGGATTAGGAGCGCGCGGTAACGAGCAGAGACTCACGATCGATGTGACCCCGTCGCCCCGTCTCGAGGTCTTGCGGCAAGGGCTAAGAATGCCCGGCCACGGCTCGTAGTTATCTCGCGGGCACCTCTCAGGTCAACCCGACTCCACATCACTTCGCATTCATGCTCGCGCGGGTAGCCCTCAGGGCCGACCCGTCTTTAGTATCATGGTTCATAGTCAAGTCATAATATCCAAGGTAGCTGTGTGTCTGACACCGAAGGGAACCCTGAGGAATCACCCTCAATGGAATTCACGCTCGATGTTATCATCAAGGTGAACGAAGGAGGAATCACCCTCGAGGTCCACACTTGAGAGGTTGCGCGACGGCGTCGGTATCGGGGGTGGTATAGGAGGAATCACCCTCGCTTACCACGACCGATTAACTAACCTACAAGGTTATCAGCAGAAGTGCTGACGAGGTATCACCCTCGGCACTCGATAGTAACCCAGCAGTGTCGAGCAACATAGGGGGAAGTAACGTGCGGTGCCAGGTTCTAATCTTCGATCCCGTTGCTCGGGTCTTCTAAGAGTCCAGCGGGGCAGTCGGGACAAGTGGGTCTCTGATAAGGCTCTACCCATTCTATACTAAACAGTTTAGGAGAACAGACAGGTATCAAAAATAGACTACAGTAAAGCAGGCTATGCAGCAAGTATAGGACAACAGTAGCAGCAGTAACTTCTAATGCAAGCATAAGAGAGAAGAGAGTGGGCGATATCGGAATGCTCAAAATGGGGGTGCTTGCATGTCTGCTCGACGGCAAGGGCAGGGTCGTCGGGGACGTAGTCGTACTCCGGAGCGGCGTCTGCCTCAGGAGCTACGGCAACGTCGGGGTCTACCGAAAAAGAAGAGGGGGAGGAAACAAGTAAATATAATGCAAACAGATGCAACACAGTGCGTGCGATGCTATGATGCAGTGCAGGGTTGCCTAAATATGCCTCTAAGTCATTTTAGTTATTTTTAGAATTAATCTGGGATTTATTAACCGGTGTGTGTGCACTATTCATCTACCAAAATCGGGCTTGGGGTTCCGAGTTCTCCTACGTAGGAGGTTCCGACAAGGAAACAGACGATACGATCAAACTCGTCTCGTCGTTCTGAGCAACTTTCATGTTTTAACTTTTTCGATCTGAGCTACGGTTTAAAAGTTATTAATTTTCGAAGTTTAAATGATTTTCTGGAATTATTTTTATTAACAGAATTGAATTATGATGTCAGCATGACGTGTTGCTGACATCAACAGGTCAACAGTGACGCTGACCTGGTCAAACCTGACATGTGGGTCCAGTGGGACCCACATGTCAGCCTCTGTTATTCTAACAGTGAATTATATTAATTAACAGGGTTAATTAGGGAGTGGGCCCCATTTGTCAGTGGGACATTAGTATACCTAAATTGTTTTTATTTAATAAAATGTTTAATTAGGTTAATTAACCGCGGGGGCCCACATGTCAGTGGATCAGGGCGCCCAGTCAACAGTTGACCCAGTCAACTGGGTCAACTGGGGCCCGCGGGGCCCAGCGGCAGTGACCCTGGGGATTGGGGCCCGCTGTCCATGTCGGCCCCGGCGCCAGAGTGACGCCGGCGACGTCAAAACGCGGCGGCGTCGTGCGGCCAGCGTCGGAAAACGCGTACGAGGCACGGGAGGAGGCGCGGCTGGTCTCGTTCGAGAGCTTGGGATCGGCCGCATCCAGTGGTGGCGGTGGCCGAGCCTGAGGTGGCCGGAATCGGGCGTGACGAGCTCGTCGGCGGACGGTCGGAGTCGGGCGCACGGGAAACGGCACTGCGGGGTGCTGGCGTAAGAACGGAAGGGCTAGGCGAGTCGTGCGTGAGGCAGCGAGTGCAGTGGTGGCCGTCCCGTGACCATTTGGTCACCGGAAGTTCGCTGGCGACATGAGCAGGCGGCGGCGCGCTCGGGTGGTCGAGGGAAACGAGCCTACGGCGGCCTAGCGAGCAAACGGAGGGCACTAGCCGCACCACACGAGTGCCCTGAGCACGGTGGTGGGCTTGGGTGGCCATGACAGTCACCATGTCGCCGGCGGCGAGCTTAGCAGCGGAGGCCAGAGTGCGGCAACGGCGATGGCTTGCTGCGAGCGTCTAACAGCGACGCAGGGAGAGAGAGAAAGAGGAGCTGCTCACCGGGTAGGCACAAGGTGGCCCGGCGTAGGTTTAGTAGCAGCAGAGGCGGCGCCGGAGGCGAAGAAGAGCGGCGGCGACCCGAGGTTGAAGACGAAGCTCGTGGGCGAAGCAGCGCTCCTCCGCTCCCTCCAGCTACTCCGGTAGGCGTAGTCGACCACGGCGCTCCTCCCAGGCGCACTCAGACGAGGTGGGGAGGCCGTTGGCCACGGCAGCGGCGGATCGCGGCGACGGTGGCGCTCGGCCACCGGATCTGAGAAGGGGAAGAGAGGCGGAGCGAGCGGGAGGAGAGGGGAAGAGTGGCAGAGGAAGCTAGGGGGGACGGCTCGGCTCCTCCTTATCCTCTCCAGCTCCTGTTTCGTCGGTGGACGTCGCGGTGTCGCGCGTGAACCGCACGCGCGTGCTCGGCCAAGGCGCCGGCGACACGCAGGAGAGAGGTAAGGGGAGATGGGCCTGCTGGGCTGGGCCAGTGCACTGTGCACTTGGTCCAGTCCAGTTTAAGCCTTTTTCTTTTTCTTATTTTCTGTTTCACTTTTCTTTTCTGTTTTGATTTAGTTAGGGCACTTTTGCATTTTTGTAAAGTATGAGAATTGTCCCAAATATTGTAATGCAATATTAGGCTTTACCAAAAATTGGTTTGAGCCAAATTGGATTCCATTTGAAATTGAAATGATTTTAAATGGATTTAATATTGCTGTTTTGGTGCTGTTTCAACTTGTTTGAGTCACTTAATTAATCCAAGGATTACTGGTGATATTTTTATGTGTGCTCCAGGAATAATTGCTAGTTAGTGAACATTTTCCCAAAGGTGTTTGAGCAAATTTATTTTGCACTTTTGAATTTGAGTTGATTTCTATAATTGAATTTGAATTGGATCCTTAACCCATGTGACTTGGCACTGCAAATGGTATGACTTGGCAATACTAGCAGTTGATCACAGTGGTAGTTACACAGGGGTGTTACACTCTTCATGAAGTGAAGGCATTCATAGGCCGTGTTAATATTAACCGTGATGAGGCGGCCGGGGACAATGGCAGACTGTTCCTCGGATATGATCTCAGGGAGGATTTGTTTCATCCTGTTTGACAAAACTTTCGAGGCAATCTTGTACAGAACGTTACAAAGACTGATAGGACGGAATTGATACACATTGGTGGGGTCTTTCACCTTTGGGATTAGCACAAGGATTGTCTCATCGATTACTTCAGAGCTCTCTTCTCCACGCAAAATAGGAAGAACTATCTTGGTGACCTCGGTTCCACACAAGTCCCAATGCCGCTGAAAGAAGTGTGCTAGGTATCCGCCAGGGACTGGGGCTTTTGTTGGGAACATATGGAAGAGCATTGTTTTAATTTTGTCAGGGGTATAACGAGGTGTTGATATGGCTTTCATATCTGATGTAACCTTAGCGGGCACAGCATCCAGGGCCAAGTCCATCCCCGAGGTCCCTTCGGTCATAAACATGCTCTTATAGAAACTGTTCGTCGTTGAAGCTATCTCTTATGGGTTCTCGGTACTTGAACCGTCCTCACGAGTCAAGCATTTAATCATGTTTTTTCGTGTATGCATACTTTCTCATCTCTGAAAGTACTTTGTGTTTTATTCCCGTCCTTGAGCCAGTCCACTCGTGACCGTTGCCGTTGCAAGATTTCCTCCATAGTAAAACTCAGTTAACCTGTCTATCAAAATCGTCTCTGCATGTGATGGAGAAGTTCGTCGGGGGTCTGCAAAGCAGTGAGCTCCTTTTTCAAAAAAAAAAAATCTCACAGGCCACATTGCCAATAGTGGCGCTAGTCTACTGTACCAATGATGCCGACAGATCGACCAGTTTTTTTTACTCATTGCAGCCATGGACTGGGCCCTCCGAGCCCCACCCCATCCTTATTATGATTTACCAGTACAATGCCCGTGCGTTGCCACCACGGACCATGAATATATTTTTTGTTAGTGACATATATAAATATAATGCATGAAAAATTTCACATGTATAGAAATGAAGTGCGTAACAATGAACAAGTAATTGAAATTTACTTCACTTAGGATGTACTCCAGAAGAAGGAAAGTATCTTTGTATAAGGTGTATTTGTTTTCTAATAAAATTCTACAATGTAAGGTGCATTATTTCTAATTCCTCGTAATTCCGTTTTTAACCCTCCAGAACAAGTAAAGTATCTCTTTCCTAATTGCCTTCTCTCCTTGTAGCAAAAAAAGAAAAGTATCTCTCTCTCTCGATTGCATGTATCTCTCACTTTTCTGGACTAACTGATTTACTTGCCACAAATCAACAAATTAGCTAATGATGATTTTGTCCTAACATGTCTATAATTATGTGCCTTGATCACCATGCCGAAAATAATTCACCTTACATAAAGAAACGGAAGGAGTAAGTAGATAAAAAATCTAACAGAATAATGTGTGCATAGAGAGCAATGATCCAAACAATTATTTGTTACTCCATGTGTAAAGAAATAAGAGGGAGTACAACCTAAGATCTGCTTGATCGTTTAAGATATTTTCATATAGTGCGAGGAATGTTTTCTTCAGCTTCATTTGCATGGTACAATGTAAGTCGCATCCTGATTTTAGTGAGCTATAAATTGTAGGCTTTCCTCTTCCTTTTCCCATCGCCTCCCCTCCCTTCCACGGAGTCGCTCGCCTACTCTTCTCCCCTTCACGGCGTGGCCCACCTCCTTTTCTCCCCGACAACCTCTCGTGCCGCCGCCTCGGCAACGATTCAGCGCTCCCGCCTGTCTGGCATCCTAGGCAGCCGAATCCGGTCGGGAGGTGTAGAAGGGCTCACAGCTCTCCGTTAGGGCTAACATGTACCTAAACCATTCGTATGTGGGTTGGACGACCTCTGGCACAACAGTGTGGCATGGCGAGGAGGAGGGATGATGCCCTCGTCATCAAGCCCGGTCTTCTATCCCAACTGAGCCCACCAAGCATAGTCGTGTTGTCTCGCCGTCGATCACCATGACAAGGCCATCCCAAGCTGATTCCATGTATTATATGAGTATATGACATCTCTAGCAGGAGGGAGGCTGAAACTTCTAACGTTTTCTCATAGTCGGGAGGTGTATTATATGAGTATATGACATCTCTTTATATTTAGTAAGATGTTTATGTTCGTATCAGATTTTTCGGTGTCTGAAACTTTTAACGTCTTCTCATAGTTTGGCTGCAAAAAGGAGATTTCACTTTTTAAATTATATAATTAACTTGGCAGTGCTGAGATTTTGTATGATTATGTCTTATTTATATTATCTTTACTGGTCTTTATATACGGTGAAATTGAAATTTCTTTTTCAGATATGTATAGACTCTTTTTATCAACATGGGGCTTGATGATTGTTTATTTATACCGTGTCCGTTAATTTCTTTTTGAAGGACTAGGTATTTGCCCGTGCGTTGCCACGGGAGCCAAAATTTCGTGTAACATGATAACAGGAGCATACAGGGATAAATCTTTATGTGAATGAATAAGCAAAGGAGATTATGCTTTGGTTACGAATCATGGTGTCATCGGCGTGGTTGAAGGCCTTAAGCATCGTCGATGCCTGGATTACGATAGACTATCGCTGCCCTACTCAGCATGGACCCTGCTTGCTTTGGACCTGGGAGCTGAAGACCAGAAGACTGAGACAAAGATATAAGCTAAGCCCGAGGCGTCGTAGATTGGCGGGGAGTTGCGCGACGTGCAGGTGATCCAGTGGGGACGGGCACGGCGGCGTGGCGGTTCAAGAAGCGGAGATGCAGTAACGACGAGCCACAGATGTACAGATGTATGGAGATGTTGGTTGCGCTGCAGATATTGATTTCAACCAGTCGCGCCGCGTTCTCAGAATCTCAGTCCCTGTGCCCCTTAAGTCTGCCTTCCCATCCTCCCTCGACCAGCCGCGCAGCGCCGCATTCTAGCATCGTTGCCGCCGCCATCGCGCCATTCCAGGAGGGATGACCAAAGAGAGAACTGGTGCAGGCTTAGAAGAGAGGAGAAACGGGTACATCACTTCCGCCGCCCGCCGATGCTACCATGACCGCCACTTGATCTCTCGCGCCGTCACAGAAGAAGAGACGAGATGGCGGACGGAATAGGGTTTCTTTGGTGTACTCATTGCGCTAATCTGAGCGGTGCTCCTGGAGGTGCTCCACATCATGGCATCGTCTCCAGCTCTCCCATCATCAAAGGAGAAATTGCTGCCGTCCAAGGGCGCGGGGTACATGAGAGATTACCGTCCATAATTGACGTGAATTGTGATTGATTACCAAAGAAAGAGATTGATTGCCCGCACAGAAATTAATTGTTTTACCAAACATGGATCAGAAGAAAAACTGGTGGAGGGATGAGGGATAGCGAACGGAAAGGGATGGATGAAGAGTAAGACAACATAAGACGGGAGACGGAACCTTACGGTTCTTTTAGGTAGTAGAGAAACATGTATGTGCCTTGTCTTCTTTAGGAACCTGCTTTGTGACCCTTTTTTAATGGGGCTCGAGCACTTCTGTTTACGTGTCCTTTTTTCCTATCTGGAGAGAAGGCACGCCCAACTTTAGCGAGGTTGTCTAAAAAATCAAAAGTTTTATTTTTTGAGAATCTGGGAAAAATAACGTGAAAGTTAGGACATGTACCCGGGAGGTTCGTTTCTTTGTCTACAAAATCCAATGGAAAAGAAAAGCATTATTCTGACCCCTGTGACAACCAATAAGCATGGTCGTATTTTAGGGGTCGGCCGTCATGTCTGGTTATGCCAACCCGGGAACCTTCTTTTGGTCCCTGTACATGTGGTGACGGCATAATAAATTTTAGCGAAGTTGTCTAAAAAATACCAAAAGTTTTATTTTTTTGAGAATCTTCGAAAAAATAACATAAAAGTTAGGACATGTACCTGGGAGGTTCGTTTCTTTGTCTACAAAATCCAGTGGGAAAAAGGCATTATTGTGACCCCTGTTAAGATTCAAGTTTACAATTCAAAATTCTATGGAAATAGGGGAGAGCGACCCCTTTAGCAAAACGGATATAAAAAATATTTCCTACCGTAACGAAAGTTTGTATCCACTAGAAGGATGCAAAAAGTATCCCCTTTAGCACAGAAGTGAGATGAATTAGAACAACAAATATAAACATCTTTAAAAAAATAGAAGTACTTTATTATGAAGGAGTGGTTTTTCTAAGCCCACGTGGACCCCTTATGTTTACCCTCCAGCATTGCTTTGACATATGTCTCCACAAGAGGGATACTTTGAAGAAGATCGCCGTCCACTGCGTGTTAATAGAGCATAGTGGTTGAGTCCATGTCTCGTGCCAGTACCAGTGAGTGCCGCCAATGGTGAACCCCTCCACATGGTGTGCATAGCGGTAGCCGGTCATAGTCATGGTGTCATGCTTGGTTCGGACGAAAAAGCGAGCGATCATGTAGGCATCCGAACAAGGGTCGTGTCCAGGGACAAATGCTTGGTGGCTGAATGAATGGTGCCGTGCGAAACCTCCGAGGCCGCAAGGCAGCTTGAAGATGTGACGGGTGGGCCACTTGCACCGCGACTCAGTGGGCAACAACACCAGCCCGTCGCAATGGATGAAGTCATGATCCAGGCGTGTAGAGAACAACGAGATTGGCATGGACGACACAAGGATTATTGCGACCTTGTAGTGTTTTTCCCTCGTTGACATGGACTGCACGACGATGTTGTAGTCTACTTCCCACTGGTACTATTGTTCGGAGTACGATTGGTATTATCAATGGAGTTCGAGTGTTAGAATAAACGGGTGACATGCAAGAACATTATCGAACATTATAGCTAACGTATATACATGGAATTGGATCGAACATTGTCGATGTCCCATCCCAGGTATCCTGTGCGTGTGAAGATTACTTTCCAGGTTGACTTTTCCAAACAAGTACTCCCTCTGTAAAGAAATGGAGTATAAGACTAAAAAGTCTTATATCTTTACAAAGGGAGTACATGCCAAAGAAAATAAATCCTGAAAACCTTGAAATAAAGAGTTGATTATTTTCCAGCTACACCGGGTAAAGTGAAAACCAGCATAATTTAAACGCAATAGCTATATGTAAGTTGTCTGTTTTTACAATTCGGGTCAGTCAATTTTCGAAGAACACAATACGTTTCACCGAGTCCAAAGACGGCGGCGGCAGAGCGAGTGCAACGAGGCTCGGGGACGCCAGCGACACCTCGAGAGGGGAACGCGCCGTGGCCGGAGAAGACTCCGTTTGCTGCGGCATCTCAAGCGAAGGTGAGTCGAAGGGTGACGGTTCAAGTGCGGGGGCTGCAGGCTTGCAGGAGAAGTCTGGTGCTTGGAAGGTTTAAAGGGATGGCTGGAAGCGGCGTTGAAGGGAGGGCGGGGCGGCTATGGTGGCGGGAGGGTAAGCCGCCTCGGGTGGGGGAGGCAGGCGGATCAGTTAATGGCAGTAGGGGACAACTGAAGAAAGAAAAGAAACAATGCGGGCTCGATGTGGATGTAGGTATGATATCCGTCGGATGCTCATCCAACACTGCGACAGAATCGACTTGCCACACAATGTTTTTTAGACGATTTGCCCTTCGTCGGGTCCTAATTGCAAAGGATTGTGCTCCATGTAATTGGCATAGGCACGATACATGTTGCATTATCCATGTCACCCCGAAGCATCGTGGCCGATCCCTTGGTAGAGCCGAGCCACATCTCCTCATATTCAGTACATATCTTTCTTGATGATGAAACACATACTGATATGCACAACGCTTTACTAGCATATGACGGATGAATATACTTCCATGCCCATAGGCTCGTAACTCCCAAATTCCCAATGAATTACTGAATTTTGCCAGCCCAATATATAACTAGATTGGGACCAAGCTTGGAACATAGGATATCACATCAAAGTTGGCCTTGCTTCCGAGTGGGAACTCAACGGTAGTGTCTGCCAGCAAGTTGTAGTATTTCAGATTTTTCATTCGAAATTTATCCTTGACCATGACATGTTTTTGAGTTTGCAAAATGCAGCAGCAGAGATGGTTCCCTGGGCTTTGCACACGAGTACCCCATCATCTAGCATAGCCACCAGACGGAGCGATGTTTGTGGCCAGTCCCAGTGGATGATGTAGCGCTTGTCCCGCTGTGGCAGGTTGGAGCCACCACCATCCATGTCGGTGCACATCCACATATCAAGCGATTGGTCGTCGCTTTGCCAGGGACATGCTACACACAGCTCTCCACGCAGCTCGGACAAGGTGGAGTTCTTTTGGTCGAGCAATGACCAGCAAGGAGGCGGCGCAAGGACGCTGAATGTTTCGTTGTCCAACCTTAACCGGAGGAAACCAGTCATAGCCTGCTGATATTGGCCGATGGTCCAGAGGAAGGACCCTGTTGGAGCTAATCTTGTTGCAATAGAGTTTGCATGTGATACATGCTAAAAAAGAAGAAGCCAAATTGACTTTGTCCATATCCATGTACATGCATGTTGGCTGAACCAAAATATATGTGTTAGTCGGCCGAAGCTTCCATCCAAGTGATAAAATCTAGTACGTAGTGTAATTTCTAGGTGTGTGAGGTGGATGTACTAGATGTGTGAGGTGGCCATACACCTGCTGCCCAAGGCCACTTTGTAATCTTCTATATAAGGGCTGGAGTCCTTTGGTTGAAAAACAAGTTTTCAAGCAATCAAGCTTCCATTACAAGATGTAGCCCTCTAGTGTATGCAAATATAGAGCACATGTGTGTGTATCATGTGCATGTGTGTATGTGTGAGGATGAGAGAGGTTAGAGCTGAGTGATTCAGTTCTAGTATATGGTAGTAGGAGTTGAGTGATTCAACTGCAAGTGAAGTATATCTCAAGAAAGAGATGGAGTTGAGTGAGTCCATTCCAACAGACCCCTGGAAGAAAATCGTTTTCTGCCATAACATGATGAGGCGCAGCGGCTGCGCCACCGTCTGGCGCCAATACTGGTCGGTCCCTATGGTGAACACCTCCGCATGAGGTGTGAAGAGGATGGCCATGCGAGGGTCAGATCGGTGGAAGAAGAGGGCAATAATGAAGTCACCGGTGCAAGGGTTGCGCCCTATGCCGTAAACGTGGCGGCTATCCTCAGGGCTAGTGGTGGGACGCTGGCTCTCTGGCAACGTGAGGACACTACCTGTAGTCGGATTGAGCACGCGCACTGCGGATATGGTGGTGGTCATCAACACCAGGCCATCGCAGTGCGCGAATTCGTATGTCACCCCTTTGGGCAGGGAGTCCGTTGAGTCCATGGGGTGCACAAGGGTTGCGGCGCCGTGGGTCTCCTCCCACCGGTAGAGACCTGTGGTGGCCACGGTGTCGGAGTCACGCGTATCTTTCCTGCCGGCAAGTTTGGTCTGTACAGCGATGAGCAGGCATGGATGCTGTTTCCGTTGGAAGCGCAAGTCGGGTCGGAAGGACGGGTCGACGGAGATGGTGCCGTCCCATGCCTTGGAGACGCACCTGAACCGGAGAAGTGACCTGACGGGCAGCCGGAGCAGGATCTCCGTGACGACCTCGTGCGGGACATGCCGCGGCATCAGCCTCCTCTTCCTCCTCTTGCCCGCCGCCGGTGCCATCATATCGCTTTCCATGGTCGCGTGGAATTGATCGATCTACTCCGACAATCGGTAGGGTTGCTACATATACTAGAAGAACGCCCGTGCGTTGCAACGGGGCCACATTAACTTTAAGAGTTCAATATTAATATTCTCATACATATCAAGTGACATTGGCGACCTTTTTTACCATCAAATCTTCACACACACTCTCTTCCTCCCTCTTCCTCACTCTCTCTCCTCCTCTCCCTCTCTCTCTCTAACACACACACATATCCGTCTTATTAGGTACGGGACCATAATCCATCTATTTCACACACACACACGCTAGTGCATAACAATATGGATTATGTGTATTATATTTGTCACCATAACTGAGAGAATTAATTTCATGTAAATCGCCCAGCCACAGCTCCAAGAATACGGGGAGGAGGTGGCCCGGGTCGGCGTCGGCGCCGTCCGGCGCGGGCCACGGGCCCGCTTCCAAGTGCGTCTGCGCGCCGGTCACCCACGCCGGGTCCTTCAAGTGCCGCTTCCACCGCACCAACTCCCAGGGCCACGGCCACGGCCAGGGCCAGGGAAGCCGCCCTTCTTCGCCCCCTTCACCGGCCACGGCCAACGCGGTGCCGCGGCACCCGGCCTCGCCGTCCTCGTCCTCCGGCACCGTCGCGACCCAGTGACGCAGCCCAAGCATCGGCCTCGAGAATCAAGAATGCTCAACAATGGAGAGGTAAGGGAAGATCATATACATGTCATAAGAAAGAGAGTTTATTTACTGCTCCCTCGATGTATTGTTTCCTTTGTTTGGAGATTGATTACCATCCGTGAGTTAAGGTAAGGTTAATGTGATTGAGCGATTTTTCTGAAAATCAATTAATATGATTGAGTGATTTAAGGTAAGGTTAATTAATTTAGATTTGATCTTTAGAGATTGTTCGTGATTGATTCTACATTACTAAATATAACTTGCACCAGTATGGAAAGTTCTGATCTGTTCAGATTTCTTTCGTTGTGTGAGAGGGTGACGCGAAAATAAACCGATGAAGTGGGGGAGGGGACGAAAAAATCTACGAAAAAAACCAGCGAAGGTGGAAGGAGGTACCAATAAAAACCATGAGAGGTGGGACGAAAAAAAACCTGAAAGCGAGACTACCAACTGCTCCATTAGGAGTAGAGATTCACGCACGAAGTTTGCCTCGGCATTATCCAACGTAATCAGTTTTGCCGGCCTGCATAAAAGCATCGGCCCAGCTTGTTGACCAGGCCTGGTTGAAAACTGGCGTGAAACGGACGGCCTGGTGCACATGTTCGTTTCTTTGTATTGTCCACTAACTTTTGTATGACAAGACAACCAAAAGACCATCATACCAAACGGTATGTGTCGTACTTCATAATTTAAATTAAGTTGTACTAGCAAAAAAGCCCGTGCCTTGCAACGGGAAAGAAAATATCACACACTCTTAACCCAATAATCATGATTCAAGACCCTAATAGGTTCGCCTCCTTTATTTTCACATGGCATTACATTTGAGTTGTCGACGGTGGCCTAGTGCTCACACAACGAAAACGAGTTTGAATATGATCAGCCCTAAGGCGTCTCTCTCTCTCTCTCTCTCTCTCTCTCTCTCTCTCGCGCGCGCGCGCGCGCACACACTCACACTTGCTCGGAATAAAATGAGAATATGTTGTTTTTTCCTGCAAGGTTTTTCGAAGGTGTGCATGTGTGGTTATCGATGTTTTCTTTCCTCTCAATCTGATTTTAATAGGCGTTTATTTGCAACTCGGATCGTCGCCGGCACGAAAGAAAAACGGACCGTGCACTATAGATTAAGTTTGCACCAAAAATAATATTTTAGATATATTTAACAGCTAAATATAATATCATATTTAGATTCTACATATTTTTCTAATCAAATTTCATATATAACATGCTAAAATCAGAGTTACGGTTTAAAAGATATGGATAATTATGTTTTACATAAGCTGTGGATAGATTAATCGAAAAGTCGAGGGGTTTCTGTTAAAACAAAAACGATTCGTCTGACTTAAATATGGATGGTGGGTTGATTACCTGAAATGCCAGGGGTTTTCTGAGAAAGTGCAAAAAAGGTTCGGCTGTGACTTAAACATGTACTACCGGTTAATTTACAGAAAAAGAGGGTTTTTTTTTTTTGTAAAATGGCGCGACGGTGAATGGACAGAAACACTCTGTGCTCTATTAGTAGGTATAGACTACTCGTCAACCCGTGCACCTACACGGGCTAGCAATTTTAATATTATTAGATATAACAAGGTTTTGAGAAATTGGAAATGTCAAACAATAATTTGCATATGTTGATATACGTTATTATTATCACATGCACATAGGGTCCAATGAAATTACATTGTTTTGACTATTTTGTGATTAGATTGTTTGCATCCAATTGTGTCACAGTGATCCACATCAGATTTATGGCCGATATGTGGAAATATGGATGTCCTACTTATCAAGGTTACATAAGGGTATATATGTTATGTTGGTAGAAAACATGGTTACAAACGCTGAAGTTGTTGCATGTATCATGTACTCGTGATCTAAAAGTTTCCAGAAGGTATAAAGATGAAGTGCCATATTGTAGCATATATCTTACTTTCTTACTGAACCTAAAACAGACATACATCTTCCCTTTTGCCATGGAAGGACGGTAGAATCAGAAACGCATACATGAACGGCATTCTATCAACATACGTCATATCATAGCGAATAATATACATATTTAAAAAAGAGGCAATTGTATATTCTCATTGTACTATAAGCACCATAGATTATTTCGATTATAGGATCTTGTCTCTACCAACAAATATTTAAACAATTTCTCTTATGATTAACCTGCATGGGAAAATTTTAATATTTTCTATCCATACTATACATAACTATATCGCATACAATCATTTTTATATGAGAGGGAAAGTAGTGGCATAGAAAAACGGTCCTGTTTATATGAGATATTAGTAGCGCATGATACAATCAAATTCTTTTTTTATTAATTCAGCAATTTATATGTATATAATGACGTTTTAAAAGCTATTATTTTTCTCTTTCTATATATACCTAATAATAAAGGGGCTACTGCTTCTTGCGGTACGTTAGGAAAATTGCTCCCAAAGTTGCAAAATATTACCCAGCCACCAATAAAGGATAAAAAAAACATTTCACACAGGGGAATCCCCCGTCTGGGCTGGCCCATGCAGTACGGACCTCCTATACTGCACTCTGCACGCTGGGAGAAGACGCAGCGCGCCCGTTTAGGTCGGCCCATGTTCGGTCGGCTGGTATTTTTAATTTCGTTTGCTATTTTTCCTTTTTCTTTTCCTTTTTTTCTTTAAATAATTTAGAACTTAAAAGTTTTTGAAAATTAAAAAAATAAGATTTTTGCAATAAAATCTTTAATAAATCATATAATCTCTGTGGATTCAAAAAATATTCACAATTTAATAAAAAATGTTTGCTTATTCAAAAAATGTTCAAAATATTGAAAACAAATCTTCGGGAAATATAAAAAGTTTGTCATTTTTTAAAAAGTTCGTGTATTAAAAATGTTAATGAAATTGAACAAAATTGTGCCAATTCAAAAAATGTTAATGAATGGGAAAATGTCATAAAAACTCAAAAACTATTCGTGACTTACAAAATAGTTTATTCATTCATAAAATGTTCGTTGATTCAAAAAATATTAATGCATTTCAAAAAATGTTTTTTAAATCAAAAAATTTATCGTTAAATCAAAACAAAGTTCGTAATTTCAAGAATTGTTCCACCAATTTCCAAAACAATGTTCATCCATTCTAGAAATGTTTGCTGATTCAAGAAAATAGCTTAGAAAAATGTTCACAAGTTTAGAAAATGTTTGCCGATAGTATAAAATGTTTGTTCTTGATTTGAGAAAATGTTCATGAATTTGAAAAATGTTCATAATTTCAAATATGTTCATGAGTTTAAAGAAATGATCATGATTTCACGAAATTGAGAGTGATAGTGTATCTCGGTGATGCAGCAAAATGTGATCATGGCCATTGGAGATTATGATTTTTTTTTCTCCCGTTGCAGCGCACGGGCCCTTTTGCTAGTTAAGATAAAAAATACATGCATATACGTACTACTTCCTCCGTTCTTAAATATAAGTCTTTTAAGAGATTCTAATATGGACTACATACTAAGCAAAATGAGTGAATCTACACTTCAAAATATGTCTATATACATCCCTATGTAATTCATATTGGAATATCTAAAAAAACTTATATTTAGAAACGGATGGAGTATATATGAACACACATATTAACAATCTGCACCTCCAAAGAATCATGTTAATCCTTTTTATACAGTAGTAAGTGGCTATTTACAGGAGTCGAGGGGGATTGTTTCCCTTATTTCTTTTTTTGAGGAAGAGATGCCGTTCCCTTCTTACTTGATTGTTTTTTCCTTTCAATGAACATCAAATGGATCTGTTTTTTTCCTTTTCATCGGTGGAGTTTTTTATGGAAGCTTTTTTATACAAGGAACCCATGGATGATTTCCTTCTTTCCTTTCACCAACTTTACGTGCAGGTGCTTTTTTTGGCCGGGCCATCTATATGTTACCTATATGTTTCAGCCGCGAGGAGTCATTTACCTCAAAACAAAATGCCGCGAGGAGTCATGGGAGAGACATTTTCCCTCTTTTGCATGACTGTTCTTTTCCTTTTCAATTCGGAAAAGAAAGATTTTACTGGACTTGCAAGGGTAATCAAAAATTTTGTTTTTTTTTCATCGCTGGAGTTTTTATGGAAGGAGATTATCCTTTTTTAGGGAACCGTGGACTCTATATTTTTTTCAGCGCCCAACTTTTCTTTTTCAGCGCCCAACTTTTCTTTAAGGAGGCTATATTTTTTTTCTGGAACCGTTGTTGATTTCTTTGTTTTCTTTCACCAATGTTGAACATTTCAGATGCATTTTTTTGCATGGGACCATCTGTGTTACGTAATTTTTCATTTCACCTTAGACGTAAATTCTGCAATCCGACGGTGTAATTAATTTTGATGATATGGATTAATGAGAAGTCTTTAAAGGTGCCACCAATTAGTAAATATAAAGATGAATTATTCATATTAGATCTTTATTAGATCAAAAAATTTAAAAATACCTTTACAGTTGTGAAAATATTTTTTCCTAAAAAAGTTGCAAAAGTATTTCTCAGAATCTTGCAAAAACAACAAAAAAGTTCAGACATGTTCATTTCTTTGTATTCTCCACTAAATTTCATCAAATATCTATCAAAACTAGCTTACAACACTTGCAGAGAATACTTTCCTGAAAACCGCCTACCAATTCCTTCTGCTCCTTATTGGGTTCGAACCTCTTGTTTGTCGGTAGGACTACAATTGATCTCCTATACTTGTGGGTCATCATGATATCTCTCTCAAAATAGCAAGTCGCATGGTAAACCAATTACAGTTGGGCAATTGAAAAGATTGTAACATTTATGACTATGATCATTCATGGTATAATCTCATAGTCATTACTTTCGTGATAAGTAGACCGTTAATCCAGCTGCATCTACTACTAATACTCCGCCCTAAAACCGCTATCTAGCATGCATCTCAAGGTATTAAGTTTGAAAGATAGAGTATCACAATAAGAAAGATGACTTAATGTAGACAGAAATAAGTCAATTAGTATGACAAAACCCCATTATTTTACCCTTAGTGGCAACAATACAATACACGCCTTAGCCCCTTTTTTAGGGGGTTAGATCACCGCAAGATTGACCCACTACACTAGTAGAAAACAGGGCTTTTGTCCCGGTTCCAGAGGGCCTTTAGTCCCGGTTCTGGAACCGGGACAAAAGGGTCGGGACTAAAGCCGGTTCGCTTACGAACCGGGACTAAAGGGGCTCCACATGGCCGCCTGCTGGAGCGGGGCTGGATACCAACCGGGACTAAAGGCTTTAGTCCCGGTTGGTAACACCAACTAGGACTAAAGGAATTTTTTTGAAATTTTTTTTAATTTTTTTTTAATTTTCAAATCTTTGAATTATTTGACAATTTAATCTCCAATCACCCCTCCCTCCTCACTGCTTTAGAATTTAATCTCTAATCTCTAATTAGCACTCATTCCAAATCGTCTAACTTCCCGGCCGGTCACCCATCCTCTCACCTCATTCCAAATCGTCTAACTTCCCGGCCGGTCACCCATCCTCTCACTACTCCAGCCTGAGCACGCTTAACTTTCGAGTTCTATTCCCCCTAGTTTCCAAGTCTGCACTTGTTGTTTTCCTGACAATACTAAGCTGTCAATCCTATTAACCCTTAGGAGTTGAACTTGAGCATTAAGCACCGTTTGAGTTTGAAACTATTATTCTAAAAAACAATAATTATTTAGTAACACTAATATTTCTTGAATAAGTAGTTTGACTATAGTTTGACCACAGTCTGACCAGATTTGACCATAATTTGAGCACAGTTTGACCAAAATTCAAAAAAACTAAAATAATATTTAGTAACACTAATATTTCTTGAATAAGTAGTTTGACCATAGTTTGACCATAGTTTGACCAGATTTAACCAAAATTCAAAAAAAACTAATTCTATCAACTATTATTAAAGGCTAAACAAGTACTAATACAAAACTTTACCAAAATTAATACTAATTAATTATAAAAATTTATCTACTGTTGTCTAACAAAAGCATACTACAACATGTTAAAATCTACAGAAAGAACTAACTAAAAATAATTGAAAACAACAATTAAAGGACTAAAACAACTATATAAGCAAAACAGTATTGTTTTAATTAAAATCATAATATAAATTATTCTAAAAATAACCAAATAAATCTTACTGTGACAACAATCTAACATGTGACTAGGAGCAAAAAGAATTAAATTAAAAACTATTTTTAAACTCAAATTATTCACAATCTAGGGTTTGAAGCAAATTTGAACAAATTCATATTTAAATCATTCAAATTTGAAAACTAATGGCACAAACAGAAACTAGACAAAATTCAATGACCTCCTCATTTTCATGGCACAAAATAAGTTTAAAAAAATGAAATGCCTTTGTAACAGATGAGTTTTCGTCCGAAACCCTGATACGTCGAAAGAGGTTGTCCATTTTGTACACGAAGTGCATCCAGTTTTTGCCGTAACCCTCTCAACTTTTTTGCACATGCTATGTGGGTGAAATGATGATACCATGCCAACTTTCAACATTTTCAGAGTTCATTTGTAGTGCTTTTCAATTTCAGGGTCATTTAGCTCAAAAAAATAGTAAATGCATGAAAAATAGCAAATGAAGTCAGAAAGGGTTGAAAATTGATGACGTGGCTTCGAATGGTGCATACTGAACGCACAAAAAGTCTGGAGTTGAAATAAGTTTAAAAAAATGAAATGCCTTTGTAACAGATGAGTTTTCGTCCGAAACCCTGATACTTCGAAAGAGATTGTCCATTTTGTACACGAAGTGCATCCAGTTTTTGTCATAACCCTCTCAACTTTTTTGCACATGCTATGTGGGTGAAAAGATCTAACATGTGACCAGGAGCAAAAGGAATTAAATTAAAAACTATTTTTAAACTCAAATTATTCACAATCTAGGGTTTGAAGCAAATTTGAACAAATTCATATTTAAATCATTTCAAATTTGAAAACTAATGGCACAAATAGAAACTAGACAAAATTTTGAATCTAATGCAAAAAGAATCACTCAAAAACATCAAATATCCTAAAAGATATAAGCAATTTAGAACAGAAACTAAACACAAAGAACAAATGGAAACACAAAAAACAAATTTCAAAACCCCAACCTTTAGTCCCGGTTGGAGCCACCAACTGGGACTAAAGCCTCAACCCCTTTAGTCCCGGTTCGTGGCTCGAACCGGGACTAAAGGTCTAACCTTTAGTCCCGGTTTGAGCCACAAACCGGGACTAAAGGTCATCGCACCCTTTAGTCCCAGTTGGTGGCTCAAACCAGGACTAAAGGTCCCATTTGAACCGGGACTAATGCCTGCCCAGCGCCCTAGGCGCTCGAACCGGGACTAATGCTCACGTTAGTCCCGGTTCATAATGCAACAGGGACTAATGCTCCGATCCGGCTGTGACGAAAGCCCTGTTTTCTACTAGTGCTAGAAAGCTCCACTCCCTCTAAAGAAACACCCATCGAACTTGGCCAAAGAAGATAGATAGAATGGAGAGCATGCAAAGCTATTTAATTATAAACAAATAAAACCTCAAAAGATTCAACTAATTTCAATGAACAATCTAATTATAAAGTGACAATTCATCATGTCCCAACAAACACACCACCGATTACATCGAATTGATCCCGATCATGTGATAAGGTCACGGGAACATGCTATTGAAGATCGAGAGAGAGAGAGAGAGAGAGAGAGAGAGGGGGAGAGAGAGAGAGAGATCTAGCTACTACTATGGACCCATAGGTCCTGATGGAACTACTCACACATCATCATGGAGCCATCAAGAGGTTGATACAGAAGACTCCGGCAATGGCTTGACCCTCCGACGGAGCACCGAAAAATGCCTCCAAATGGGATCTTCATGAAAAAAGAACTTGCGGCGGCGATAAAATTCTTTAAAAATACGCCGGAGTGTTTCGGTATTTATAGGCAATTATGGCGGTGGAATCAGATCAAGGCAGTGCAGGGGCCCACACAGGCAGGTGTCCTCCCAGGCCGCGCGAACTGCTCATGTCGGTCCCTAGAAGCTCCTCTCGAGGTCTCCCAAAGCTTCATGTGTTTCTTGTCGCCCAAAAAGTCATATTAAATCGGCAAGTGATTTTGACCTCCGTAGGTATTGATTTCATGTGAACCAAAAACAGTTAGAAAACAGGAACTGGCACTAGGCACTAAATTAATAGGATAGTCCATCAAAATAATATAAATTGCTATAAAAAGTATATAAAAGTGATAATATAATAGCATAAAACAATTAAAAAGTATAGATAAGTTTAAGATGTATCACTACTCATGGTGTATGATACGTCTCCAACGTATCTATAATTTATGAAGTATTCATGCCATGTTTACAACAATTTTATATGGTTTTGGTTTTATTTGGATGGAACTAACCCAGACTGACGCTGTTTTCAGCAGAACTACCGTGGTGTTGTTTTTTGTGCAGAAATGAAAGTTCTCCAAATGAGCTGAAACTTCTTGACGATTTTTTTGGAACAAAAGAAACCCCCGAAGCTTCGTGGGAGGGCCAGAAGAGCCACGAGGAGGGCACAATACACCATGGCGCGCCAGAGGAGCCTGGCTTGCCTCGGTGGGTTGTGCTCACCTTGAGGCCCATCTTCGCGTGAAACCTACGAAAAAAATCCTATATATAAAGAAACCATCAGAAATAACCCTAGATCAGAAGTTCCGCCGCCGCGAGCCTCTGTAGCCACGAAAAACCAATCGGGAGCCCGTTCCGGCATCCTGCCGAAAGGGGAAATCATCACCGGAGGCCATCTTCATCATCCCTATGGTCTCCATGATGAGGAGGGAGTAGTCCACCCTCGAGGCTGAGGGTTTGCACCAGTAGCTATGTGTTTAATCTCTCTCTCTCTCGTGTTCTTGATGGCATGATCTTGATGTATCGTAGGCTTTGTTAATATAGTTGGATCATATGGTATTTCTCCTTCTCTATCTTGTTGTGATGAATTGAGTTTTCCCTTTGAGATTTCGTTATTATCGGATTGAATACTTTTATGGATTTGAGAGCACTTGATATATGTCTTGCATATGAATACCCGTGGTGACAATGGGGTATTATATTGATTCACTTGATATATGTTTTGGCACTCAACTCGCGGATTCCCGAGGTGACATTGGGGTAATCTATTCATAGGGGTTGATGCATGTTCTCGTCTTTGTTTCTCCGGTAGAAATCTTGGGGCACTCTTTGAGGTTCTTTGTGTTGGATTGAGTATTATGAATCTGAATTTGTTTTGGTGTTATTTTAACACGAACTCTTGATAGATCGATCGGAAAGAATAACTTAGTGTTATTTTAGTATGAACTCTTGATAGATCGATCGGAAAGAATAACTTGGTGTTATTTTAGTACGAACTCTTGGATAGATCGATCGGAAAGAATAGCTACAAACAATGTCTTCTTATGTTCTCCGCTACATAAAATTTTTGGAGTGATTCTTCATCGCACGTTGAGGGGTGGTTATATGATCTAATTAGATTAGCATTGTTGAGAGATTGCACTAGCGAAAGTACGGACCCTAGGCCTTGTTTTCAAGCATCGCAATACCGTTTGTGCTCACTTTTGTTACTCGTTACCTTGCTGTTTTTATTTGTTCCTATTACAAAAATCAATATCTACTTTCATTACTACACTTGTATCGCCATCTCTTCCCGAACTAGTGCACCTATACAAATTAACATTGTATTTGGTGTGTTGGGGACACAAGAGATTCTTTGTTATTTGGTTGCAGGGTTCTTTGAGAGAGACCATCTTCATCCTACGCCTCCCACGGATTGATAAACCTTAGGTCATCCACTTGAGGGAAAATTTCTACTAACCTACAAAACTCTGCGCTTGGAGGCCCAACACGAGTCTACAAGAATAAAGTTGCATAGTAGACATCAAGCTCTTTTCTGGCGCCATTGCCGGGGAGGTGAGTGCTTGAAGGTATATCTATAGATCTTGCAATCGAATCTGTAGTTTCTTGTTTTATCACTAGTTTGGTTTATAAAAGAAAACTACAAAAAATGGAATTGAGGTGGTCTCATATTGTTCATCTTTATCATGTCTTTCTTGAAAATGATGGATCGGAAAATTTTGCTCAATTGATAGAAGAAGAATTCAATAAAATGATTGCCATGAATGATGAGAATGATTGCAATGTTGCTAGTATGAATTCTTTGAATATCCATGATGCTAATGAAATGCAAAGCTACAAGCTTCGGGATGCTATGTTTGATGAAGATGATATCTTTTGTCCCCCAAGTTTTGATGAGATAAATTATTATGATGATAGCATTCCTCCTATTTATGATGATTTTGGTGATGACATGTATGTTATATTGAATAATGATAACCATGAAACTTGTCATCATGATTTTAATTTTCAATCACATGATAGTTATTTCGTTGAATTTGCTCCCACTATTATTCATGAGAATAAAATTGCTTGTGTGGAGAGTAATAAATTTTCTATGCTTGTGGATCATGAAAAGAATGATTTATGTGATAGTTATATTGTTGAATTCATTCATGATGCTACTGAAAATTATTATGAGAGAGGAACATATGCTTCTACATATCTCAATAATATCAAGTTTCCTCTCTATGTGTTGAAAGTTTTGAAGTCATGCTTGTTTTGCCTTCCTATGCTAGTTGATTCTTGCTCCCATAATTTGTTTGCTCACAAAATCCCTATGCATAGGAAGTGGGTTAGACTTAAATGTGCTTGCCATGTGTTTCATGCTGCTCTTGTTATGTTTCAATTCTTAACTTTTATGCGAGCATCATTTAAATCATCATGCCTAGCTAAAAAGGCATTAAAGAAAAGCGCTTGTTGGGAGACAACCCAACACTTATACCTTCCGTTTTTGTGTTTTCACATGATTAAGATACTGTAGTAATCATGTTTTATAGCTTTTGTTTCAATAGAGTGCCAAGCAAAGCCTTTGGGATAGTGTGGATGATGGTTAACTTGGTTCTATGCAAAAATAGAAACTTTTGCACCCAGTCCAGGAATTTCTAAAATTCACTGGAACGTGCTTTTGATTTGAATTTTTTACATATGATTGATATAAAAATGGTCTACGTTGTCCTAATTTTTCAGAATTTTTATAGTTGCAGAAGTATGGTCATTCTTCAAATCATTACAGACTATTCTGTTTTTGACAGATTCTATTTTCAATGCATAGTTTGCTTGTTTGAGTGTTTCCATAGCTTATATTAAGTGATATAAATTGTGGAAATGATAGAGTAAAGTAGGCATTGAGTGGAAACAATTATGAATCTTGTCTTGGCAGTACCCAAGTGAATGATTTCTTTTATTATACTAACGCATCTCACGAAGTTCCGTTAAGTTTTGTGTGATTGAAGTTCTCAAGTTTTGGGTGAGATATCGATATGAGGAGAATAAGGAGTGACAAGACCCTAAGCTTGGGGATTCCCAAGGCACCCCAAGGTAAAGTTCAAGGAAGATCCAAGCAACTAAGCTTGGGGATGCCCCGGAAGGCATCCCCTCTTTCGTCTTCAACATTATCGGTAACCTCACTTGGAGCTATATTTTCATTCGTCACATGATATGAGTTTTGCTTGGAGCGTCATTTTATTTTATTAGGATTTACTTGATGTTATTTAGAATAATGTTTTATATCTTTTATTTCAATAAAAGTGTCAAGGATAGCCTTCACCATGGTTATTTTGCAAGTATATGAGTTGTTGTTTCAAAACAGAAAGTTGCACGCTATTGCGTGAATTCCCTAGAAAAGTCAGAATGATTTTATTGAAAAATAAGCTATGATAAATTTTCTACAGTGTGGTAATTTTTCAGAATTTTGTGAGTTAAATAAGTATAGATCCTTCTTCATCCTTTATAGACTGTCCTGTTTAGACAGATTGCTGTTATGTTTGCATATGTTTGCTTGTTTAAAGATTCTATTTGAGGATAGGATTATTAAATATGCAGAGGCATTTAGTACGCAATGTTAAATTATAATTTTAGTGATTTTCTACAGTAGAGAATGATAAGGTTTTGCATTGATTTATACTAACGTATCTTACGAGTTCTTGTTGAGTTTTGTGTGGATGAAGTTTTTAAGAATTAGGGAAACTGTGATATGAGAAGAATGAAGAAGACACAAGAGCTCAAGCTTGGGGATGCCCAAGGCATCCCAAGTTAATATTCCAAGAAGTCTCAAGCATCTAAGCTTGGGGATGCCCCGGTAGGCATCCCACCTTCCTTCATCAACAATTATCGGCTAGCCTCGGTTGAGCCTAAGTTTTTGCTTCTTCACATGATGTGTGCTATTCTTAGAATTTAATTTAATTTTGTTTTGCTTGCTGTTTTAATAAAATACTTAGATCTAAAAGTTTTTAAATAAAATAAAGTCATCAAATAGCTACCCATTTACATAACTACTCATTTGATCTTAACTTATATCTTTTTGGAGTAGTTTGTCATTTACTCTTGTGCTTCACTTATATCCTATGAGTAAATTGTTGAATAAATTTAATATCATGGAGTTGAAATTATATGTTCATATCATGCCTAGTAGTAGCTTCACATTGGGTTTAGAAAGTGAAATCTTTTGAAGCTTGACAATCACAATATTGGTCATACAAGCAATTCATGAATGGTTAGTATAAGGAAGAGAACTTTCACGTACAAATATATTATCTTGGACATCTTCTATGATTGTGAATACCCATTAATTATTTTCAAACCTGAGCAAATTAGTTGAAGTTGGACAAGGAAGACAACGTAATGAGTTATAGTTGTGTATATTTGCATAGAAGTTATATTGTCATGGATCCTCCAACATGTGGTGTTTGCCTAGGATCTTTTGCTAGCCAAAAATTTGTACTAAGTAGATTGATCTTTACACCCAGAAACCCTTAAACCCAGTTTCTTGCCATCAGTGTCCACCATACCTACCTATGGATTGAATAAGATCCTTCAAGTAAGTTGCCATCGGTGCATAAAGCAATAAAAATTGCTCCTAAATATGTTTGATCTTTTATTGTAAGGGATAATTGAGCATCGTACGAACTTGTGATGGCAAAGTAATAAAAGTGACGGACTGCATAATAAAGGTTGCTATCATAAGGGGCAATATAACGTGACGTTCCTTTGCATTAAGAGCTTGGGCATCCAAAAATTAAAAGAGCATGACAACATCTGCTTCCCTCTGCGAAGGGCCTATCTTTTACTTTTCAGTATTTACTTTTATGCAAGAGTCAATAGTATGCATTCCCATTTCAACCTCAATTACTCTCTAGTTGGCAAGCATCATGGGGTGGGGAAAGATATGTTGGGAACGTAGAATGCAATTTAAAAAAAATTCCTACGCTCATGCAAGATCTATCTAGGAGATGCAGAGCAACAAGAGGGGGAGAGTGTGTCCATGTACCCTCGTAGACCGAAAGCGGAAGCGTTAGCTTAACGCGGTTGATGTAGTCGAACGTCTTCTCGATCCAACCGATCAAGCACCGAACGTACGGTACGTCCGAGTTCTGCACACGTTCAGCTTGATGACGTCCCTCGAACTCTTGATCCAGCAAAGTGTCGAGGGAGAGTTTTGTCAGCACGATGGCGTGGTGACGGTGATGGTGAAGTGATCCGCGCAGGGCTTCGCCTAAGCACTACGACAATATGACCGGAGGAGTAAACGGTGGAGGGGGCACCGCACACGGCTAAGAACAATTGATCTGTCCTTGAGGTGGCCCCCCGCCCCCGTATATAAAGGAGGGAGAGGGGAGGAGGCCGGCCTAGGGGCGCCCCAAGTGGGAGGAGTCCCACTTGGGCTCCTAGTCCAATTCGCCCCCCTTCCTTTTATCAGATGGGGAAAGGGGAAAGGAGAGGGAGAAGGAGAAAGAAAGGGGGGCCGCGCCCCCTCCCCTAGTCCAATTCGGACTCCTCCCTTAGGGGGGCGCGCGCCACCCCTTGTGGGCTGGCCTGCCTCCCTCCTATGGCCCATATGGCCCATATCTTCCCCCGAGGGGTTACCGAACCCTGCCCCCCGGTACTCCGATACGTACCCGATACATTTTGAAACACTTCCGGTGTCCGAATACTATCTTCCAATATATCAATCTTTACCTCTCAACCATTTCGAGACTCCTCATCATGTCCGTGATCTCATCCGGGACTCTGAACAATCTTCGGTCACCAAAACACATAACTCATAATACAAATCGTCATCGAACGTTAAGCGTGCAAACCCTACAGGTTCGAGAACTATGTAGACATGACTGAGGCACATCTTTGGTCAATAACCAACAGCGGAACCTAGATGCTCATATTGGTTCCTACATATTATACGAAGATCTTTATCGGTCAAACCGCAATGACAACATACGCCATTCCCTTTGTCATCGGTATGTTACTTTCCTGAGATTCGATCGTCGGTATTTTCATGCTTAGTTCAATCTCGTTACCGGCAAGTCTCTTTACTCGTTCCATAATACATCATCCCGTAACTAACTCATTAGTCACATTGCTTGCAAGGCTTATCATGATGTGTATTACCGAGAGGGCCCAGAGATACCTCTCCAATACTCGGAGTGACAAATCCTAATCTCGATCTATGCCAACCCAACAAACACCTTCGGAAATACCTGTAGAGCATCTTTATGATCACCCAGTTACGTTGTGACGTTTGATAGCACACAAGGCATTCTTCCGGTATTCGGGAGTTGCATAATCTCATAGTCAAAGGAATATGTATAAGTCATGAAGAAAGCAATAGCAATAAAACTTAATGATCATTATTCTAAGCTAATGGATGGGTCTTGTCCATCACATCATTCTCCAAATGATGTGATCCCGTTCATCAAATAACAACACATGTCTACGGTTAGGAAACTTAACCATCTTTGATTAACGAGCTAGTCTAGTAGAGGCATACTAGGGACACTATGTTTTTTCTATGTATTCACACATGTATCAAGTTTCCGGTTAATACAATTCTAGCATGAATAATAAACATTTATCATGATATAAGGAAATATAAATAACAACTTTATTATTGCCTCTAGGGCATATTTCCTTCAGTCTCCCACTTGCACTAGAGTCGATAATCTAGATTACATTGTAATGATTCTAACACCCATGGAGTCTTGGTGCTGATCATGTTTTGCTCGTGGAAGAGGCTTAGTCAACGGGTCTGCCACATTCAGATCCGTATGTATTTTGCAAATCTCTATGTCTACCTCCTTGATTTGATCACGGATGGAGTTGAAGCGTCTCTTGATGTGTTTGGTTCTCTTGTGAAATCTGGATTCCTTCGCTAAGGCAATTGCTCCAGTATTGTCACAAAAGATTTTCATTGGACCCGATGCACTAGGTATTACACCTAGATCGGATATGAACTCCTTCATCCAGACTCCTTCATTTGCTGCTTCCGAAGCAGCTATGTACTCCGCTTCACACGTAGATCCCGCCACGACGCTTTGCTTGGAACTGCACCAACTGATAGCTCCACCATTCAATATAAATACGTATCCAGTTTGCGACTTAGAGTCATCCGTATCAGTGTCAAAGCTAGCATCGACGTAACCATTTACAACGAGCTCTTTTCACCCCCATATACGAGAAACATATCCTTAGTCCTTTTCAGGTACTTCAGGATGTTCTTGACCGCTGTCCAGTGATCCACTCCTGGATTACTTTGATACCTTCCTGCTAAACTTATAGCAAGGCACACATCAGGTCTGGTACACAGCATTGCATACATGATAGAACCTATGGCTGAGGCATAGGGAATGACTTTCATTTTCTCTCTATCTTCTGCAGTCGTCGGGAATTGAGTCTGACTCAACTTCACACCTTGTAACACAGGCAAGAACCCTTTCTTTGACTGATCCATTTTGAACTTCTTCAAAACTTTATCAAGGTATGTGCTTTGTGAAAGTCCAATTAAGCATCTTGATCTATCTCTATAGATCTTGATGCCCAATATATAAGCAGCTTCACCGAGGTCTTTCATTGAAAAACTCTTATTCAAGTATCCTTTTATGCTATCCAGAAATTCTATATCATTTCCAATCAACAATCTGTCATCCACATATAATATTAGAAATGCTACAGAGCTCCCACTCACTTTCTTGTAAATACAGGCTTCTCCAAAAGTCTGTATAAAACCATATGCTTTGATCACTTCATCAAAGCGTATATTCCAACTCCGAGATGCTTGCACCAGTCCATAAATGGATTGCTGGAGCTTGCACACTTTGTTAGCACCTTTAGGATCGACAAAACCTTCTGCTTGCATCATATACAACTCTTCTTTAAGAAATCCATTAAGGAATGCAGTTTTGATGTCCATTTGCCAGATTTCATAATCATAAAATGCGGCAATTTGCTAACATGATTCATACAGACTTAAGCATCGCTACGGGTGAGAAGGTCTCATCATAGTCAACTCCTTGAACTTGTCAAAAACCTTTCACAACAAGTCGAGCTTTGTAGACAGTAACATTACCATCAGCGTCAGTCTTCCTCTTGAAGATCCATTTATTCTCTATGGCTTGCAGATCATCGGGCAAGTCAACCAAAGTCCATACTTTGTTCTCATACATGGATCCCATCTCAGATTTCATGGCCTCAAGCCATTTCGCGGAATCTGGGCTCATCATCGCTTCCTCATAGTTCGTAGGTTCGTCATGGTCTAGTAACATGACATCCAGAACAGGATTACTGTACCACTCTGGTGCGGAACGTACTCTGGTTGACCTACGAGGTTCGGTAGTAACTTGATCTGAAGTTTCATGATCATCATCATTAGCTTCCTCACTAATTGGTGTAGGCATCACGGGAACTATTTTCTATGATGAACTACTTTCCAATTCGAGTGAAGGTACAATTACCTCATCAAGTTCTACTTTCCTCCTACTTACTTCTTTCGAGAGAAACTCCTTCTCTAGAAAGGATCCATTCTTAGCAACAAATATCTTGCCTTCGGATCTGTGATAGAAGGTGTACCCAACAGTTTCTTTTGGGTATCCTATGAAGACGCACTTCTCCGATTTGGGTTCGAGCTTATCAGGCTGAAGCTTTTTCACATAAGCATCGCAACCCCAAACTTTAAGGAACGACAGCTTAGGTTTCTTGCCAAACCACAGTTCATACGGTGTCGTCTCAACGGATTTAGATGGTGCCCTATTTAACGTGAATGCAGCTGTCTCTAATGCATAACCCCAAAATAATAGTGGTAAATCGATAAGAGACATCGTAGATCGCACCATATCTAATAAAGTACGGTTACGACGTTCGGACACACCATTACGCTGTGGTGTTTGTCGGTGTCAAAACCGGCGGATCTCGGGTAAGGGGGTCCCGAACTGTGCGTCTAAGGTTGATGGTAACAGGAGACGGGGGACACGATATTTACCCAGGTTCGGGCCCTCTCTATGGAGGTAATACCCTACGTCCTGCTTGATTGATCTTGATGAATATGAGTATTACAAGAGTTGATCTACCACGAGATCGTAATGGCTAAAACCCTAGAAGTCTAGCCTGTCTGATTATGATTGTCCCTATGGACTAAACCCTCCGATTTATATAGACACCGAAGGGGACTAGGGTTGTACAAAGTCGGTTACAGAGAAAGGAATCTTCATATCCGAACGACAAGCTTGCCGTCCACGCTAAGGAGAGTCCCATCCGGACACGGGAAAGAGTCTTCTGTCCTGTATCTTCATGGCCCATCAGTCCGGCCCACGTTATGTAGCCTGGATGCCCGAGGACCCCTTAATCCAGGACTCATTCAATAGCCCCTGAACCAGGCTTCAATGACGATGTGTCCGACGTGCAGATTGTCTTCGGCATTGCAAGGCAGGTTCCTCCTCCGAATACTCCAGAACAGACTTTGAGCACAGAAAGCGTGTCCGGCTCTGCAAAACAAGTACCACACACAACCGCAGAGAGTATAATATTTCACGAGTCCAATCTGCTGACAATTTTTTGTAACGCGACACCACGTTCCTGCACGGTAATTATTTCGAACCATTCTTTAGTCTCCCGCTCCACGCTTTAAGATGCGGTTTCCAGTGGCACGTCTTGTCACAGCCGAGATCGTGTCCCTTCATTACGGGATCCTCGTCAATACGGGCGTGGGTAATCCAACCATGCCGTGTGCACAGCCCTTGGGAATAGGCGAGTTTTAAGGCGAGCGGGGAGGCGCTTGATATTCACTGCCTTTATAAGGAGATAAGGATTCACCCCTTTCACCCACGCCTTCTCTTTCTCTGCCTCTCCATTCCTGAGCTCCAGCGCCCAAGTTTTCATCTTTTCCACCTCAAAGAAGCACTCCGACCATGTCCGGATCCGGAGCGCATGGCAAGTGGATGGCCTCCTCCGTCAGGGAGAAGGACATCACGAAGCTCCGGGAGGCGGGGTATTTGGCCAAGGAAATCGCCCACCGGCTTCCGTCCAAGGGACAGATTGTCCCCACCCCCAAGCCTCATGAGAGGGTGGTGTTCATCGCCCACTTCGTCTGTGGGTTAGGGTTTCCTCTCCACCCTTTCGTCCGCGGACTCATGTTTTACTACGGGCTAGATTTCCATGATCTAGCCCCAAATTCTTTCCTCAACATCTTGGCATTTATTGTCGTGTGCGAGGCTTTCCTCCGCATCCCACCCCACTTTGGACTGTGGCTCAAGATTTTCAATGTGAAGCCGAAGGTGGTGGATGGCCAACACGCAGAGTGCGGAGGCGCCATGGTGAGCAAGATGCCCAACGTCACATGGCCCAAAGGTACCTTTGTGGAGACCGTCAAAGGGTGGCAGCAACTGTGGTTCTATATCATAGAGCCCCGCGACGCCACCTGGGCCGCGGCTCCTGAATTCAAGTCTGGAGCCCCAATGCGGCTCACCTCCTGGCTAGAGAAGGGCCTGAATTGGGCGTCGTCGGAGGAGCTGACAGCGCTGTAGGCACGTATCCAGAGTATGGTGGACAAGAACATCAAGCTTGTCAATGTGATCCAGGTGATGCTAGTTCGCCGGATCCTTCCATGCCAAAGCCGGACTTGCCATTTGTGGGAGTTCGATCTGGCCGAGCACCAGACCTTGCAACAGTTCTTCGGAACTACGCACGAAGACATCTGGAAGGTGCTTTTTAAGGCCAACGAGAAATGGCCGCAGACGACCGAGGACCGTGGGCACGACCTGGCCCATCCTGCTAGTCCGGTAAGTCTTTCGTGCTTCAAGGTGTATCCTTTACTTGCTTACTCAGGGAAAATGCCTGAGCCTCCCTATTTATTTTTTCAGGGTTGGACGAAGAAGGCAGAGCGAATTAAGTGTCCGGCTCCGCTGCCCGAGGAACCAGCCATCCCGCTTCTGACGAAGATGCTGGTTCCGGCGCCCTATCGGGCCTCGGAGAAGAAGGCCAAGAAAAAGGCCAAGGAGACCAGAAGTGGCCTCCGTCGCAAGGGAACTTCAGACGTGACGTCCGAAGACGCCGAGACTCACTCCACCGCCGCAGGGGACGACGAGGAGGAGGAGGAAAGCAACTCTCCCCTTGAAGGGGGAAGGTAGAAAAGGGCGGCCCCCATAAATCTGGAAGCAGAGGCGTCCAAGAAGGGGAAGGTCTCCCTCGCGGATAACTCCGCGTGGGACGTCGATAGTAGCCCAAAGCGGCGCCCCCGAGATAAGCCCCTGGCCGAGTCGTGAGTACTCAAAGACCCTGACGCATTCATATATCTAGCCTCTTTTCTCCATAGTTTTAACATGTTGAATCATGTACTTGCAGTCCGGCTTGTTCCGACCTCGAGCGATCCTCATCTTCGGGGAATTCGCTGCACCTGAAGGTGATCGACAGCAGGTCCCTTCCGGCGGCCTCCTCTCCCAAGGTCATGGATGACACTGAGGCATTGTCCCGAAGGATCCCAGGCCAGGGAGAGACGCAGGAGGCCGTCAGTGCGGCGCCAGAGGGTGAAACCTCGGCCGCCGGACACATGGGGGAGCAAATCCCCATGGAGACTGGCAATGGGGGCCAGGTCCAATTCGGCCCCCAGCCGAATACGGTTCCGGAGACCTATACGGCTTTGGAATCCGGCAAGCAACCTCCTTCGAAAGAAGGGGGTGTGCCTATTTCGCCAGTGACCTCTGTCCAACCAGATGCACCGGACACCCTACTAGAAGCGCTGCAAAGTGCTTCCATTGTAGAGGAACACCATGCCCTCATGGGTACGGTGATTGAGAAGATTCAATCCGCGAAAGAGCGGACTGACCGAAGCCTGCACAAGCCTTCTAATAGGTTTTGAGGTATGAAACGCAATTATGTAAAAAGAATGTCACAGTATAGACAGTAGCCCCTGAGACACTGTCCGGTTGTCGAAAAGAAAAGCCGGACAGAGGATCAAACAATTTTCGCAGGAGACTAACCATACATGTCTATGTGAAAAAGCAAGCGTCACTACTGGCTGCGACCTCCCATGCTGTCGAAGTCTCCGGACTGAAGCAGAGTCTGGAGCAGGCCGAGGAAGAACTCGGCCTTGTGAAAAAGCAGCTGGAGGACAAGCAAGGTATGCCATGACCTTCTGTATATCAGAAAGGATAGATGATTTGTATTGACCAGAGTGCCATGATATTTGTAGGAGCGGTGACTGAGGTGGAGGCCCTTAAAAAGGCGCTGGCCGAGGCCCAGAAGAGAGCGGCGGAGGAACAATCCGTCCGTGAAAAGCACGAGGCCAGCGTCGGTGAGGTCCAACAAGAGCTCCAAGACGCTGTAAAGAAATGCGAGTCCTTGGAGCGCAAGATTACGGATCAAGAGTCCGTGCTTGCTAAGGCCCACCAAAGCACACAAGAGGCCCGGGTCGAAGCCCAGGGTGCCCTCCAGGAAATCCAAGAGGCCAGGAAAATCACGGCGGGTAAGGCCTTTATAATGCAAAGCAAATTTGTGAAGAAAAGGTACCTCTTACTGACCCAGATTTGGAGTTCTCCAGGAGCGTTTGCGGATCTGCCGTGCAGCATTGCTGATGCCGCGGATTTCTTCCGAGCCGAAGAGGGGAGCTCAACGGAGAAGCTGTTCTGGTCACAATACCATGCGCCAGAGCATCCGGTGCCCTTCAGTGATCAGCTGAAACAGCTGACCGAACTGCATAGGGCGGCTGAATTGGCCATGAAGGATTTGATAATCCGTCTATGGCCTGCCGAAGCCATACCCAACAGCTACTTCGGGCTTGTGAAGCGACTGGTTCCTGCCTGCCCTCGGCTTGATGCCATCAAGCGGTCGGTCTGCATTGAAGGTGCGCGGATGGCCTTCGCCCGTGTCAAGATACAGTGGGCGAATATGAACGCCGTCAAGCTCGCGACCGAGGGACCGCCCGTGGGCAAGGAGCACCGCACGCCCGAGCGATATTTTGACGATGTCCTGGAGGGATCTCGCATTATAGCGGAGCAGTGTGCGAAAGACATTATCTTTGAATATATATATTCATGTTATCCTGTCCTGTATAATGGAGCAAAAAATATAATATTAGTTGTTTATATCAAGATTTTTCCTCCTGTGCGGCCGTTTTATAAAATCTGAGAGTTGGCCAGTCGTCGGCTTCAGCCCCCACGTAGGTAGTATCGGGGTGTTCGGGATAAAATCTAAACACTCTTGATCCAAAGTTTGGTCCTTGAAGGAGGTGTTTAGCGCAACGAACCAGGCAATCGGACTATGTGGCTTTATCACCCTCACTTAGCCATAGGAGTTTTATAATAGAAATTTAGGCGCAGCCCCTAGTATTCGTGAGTCCGAACTAGGGTGCTGTAAACACCTGATCGGGTAGAGACCGATTCGTCGCATAATGCGGAAAAAATCGCAAAAGATTTATAACCTCCGAAGAGCTGACCGGCTCACGCCGCATCATGACATTCAGTTTTCGGCTTTTTCTACTGAGGTGCTCATCCGGATGAACCAGGGCACAATCGCAGTAGTTCTCCCTTTACTACCCTAGCCGATATAGCGGAACGTACGGTAGTAAGCACAGGAGCCGGGCAACCCAACTATTGACCAAAGACATGATTCGGAGCCAATGCATATAATGCTAAATTCGGGGTGCCGAACTATACTGTAAAAAGTGTTCGGATTTTGTTGCCATAATGTGGGGCGCAATAAAGCCCCTGGCGAACTTAAGCCGAACCAAAGTGTACGGGTGCAATTGATAAGATTATCAAGAAAAAATGAAGTAGTAAGCTAGCGCCGCAGAAGTTGGGCCGCGAACTGTTTCCATTATAATTTTATTGATACGTCAAAGCGTATAAGTAGTGCGATAAGCAACAGGGCTATTTAACATGCCATGACCAAGGGAGAGTTGTGTGCGGGTCCTGAGAATAGGTGGAGTGATCGTCAAAAAGACCTCCTAAAGATTCCCGTATACCTCAATGCTTCTTGCTGTCTTGGTGTATCTATCCTTCGAAGGGACCGATGATCAGGCCGTCTTGAGGAGCCTGTGGAAAAGAAACCTGAAAAGGTTAAAAAAGAAAAAGTGAAAGTATGTGTGTCCAGGGGAGGTCGAGCCGTATTATGGACCACAATCTAGTTATGCCTCCATCTATGCCCATGGTATTTTAAGTGCGTAGTTATGTACGCGTGGTACGTATGCCGCCATTTGGCCGGGATGGAGACGAAGGCCGGATTGCTAGTCTAACTCCTGACGAGCCGGACTGTTATGCTGCGGAGTAGTCCGGATCCGCTTGACAGTGTCCGGGAGCTTGGCCGCTGAATTAAGATTCTGTTTGGCAAGGCCGCTCTGTACTTCCGCTGCCAAGGCCGCGGTGTGCTCCTCGGTACGAAGGGAGCGCTCCTTGTTTCCGTTAACTGTTATGACGCCGAGCGGTCCCGGCATCTTGAGCTTGAGATAAGCATAGTGTGGCACCGCATTGAATCAAGCAAATGCAGTTCGTCCGAGCAGTGCGTGATAGCCGCTGTGGAAGGGGACGATATCGAAGATCAACTCTTCGCTTCTGAAGTTGTCCGGGGATCCGAAGACAACCTCCAGTGTGATTGAGCCCGTACAGCGGGCCTCTACACCTGGTATGACTCCTTTAAAGGTAGTTTTTGTGGGTTTGATCCTTGAGGGATCGATGCCCATTTTGCATACTGTATCCTGATAGAGCAGGTTCAGGCTGTTGCCGCCGTCCATGAGGACGCGTGTGTGATGGAATCCATCAACAATTGGATCGAGGACCAGTGCGGTTGAACCGCCATGACGGATACTCGTCGGATGGTCCCTGCGATCGAAGGTGATCGGGCAGGACGACCATGGGTTGAACTTTGGGGCGACTGGCTCTATCGCATAGACGTCCCTGAGCGCTCGTTTACGCTCCCTTTTAGGGATATGAGTGGCGTATATCATGTTCACCGTTTTGACCTAGGGAGGGAACTTCTTCTGTCCTCCTGTGTTCGGCGGACGGGACTCCTCGTCGTCGTCCTCGCTTTGCGACCTCTTCTCCTTGTTTTCAGCATTTAACTTGCCGGCCTGTTTAAAAACCCAACAGTCTCTGTTGGTATGATTGGCTGGTTTATCAGGGGTGCCGTGGATTTGACATGGACGATCGAGTATGCGGTCCAAGCTGGATGAACCCGGATTGTTTCTTTTGTATGGCTTCTTCCACTGGCCGTACTTGGAGCCGCTGAAACCGGCGTTGACCGCCGTGTCATCGGCAGTGCCACCATTGCTTCGGCGCTTGTGCCTATTGCGTCGAGGCTTGTCATTGCTATTCTTGGCTTCAGAGGTACCGGCATCGCTTGCAGTGTTATTGCTACGGGCTAGCCAACTATCCTCGCCCGCACAAAAGCGGGTCATGAGTGCCGTGAGGGCTGCCATGGACTTCGGCTTTTCTTGGCCGAGGTGATGAGCGAGCCATTCGTCCCGGATGCTATGCTTAAAGGCCGCCAGGGCTTCGGCATCCGGGCAGTCGACGATCTGGTTCTTTTTAGTTAGGAACCTAGTCCAGAATTTCCTGGCCGACTCTCCAGGCTGTTGAACTATGTGACTTAAGTCATCGGCATCCGGAGGTCGTACATATGTGCCTTGGAAGTTGTCGCGGAAGGCGTCTTCCAAGTCCTCCCAGCTGCCAATAGAGTTTTCAGGCAGACTGTTTAACCAGTGCCGAGCTGGCCCCTTGAGTTTTAGCGGGAGGTATTTGATGGCGTGAAGGTCATCACCGCGGGCCATATGAATATGGAGAAGAAAATCCTCAATCCATACCGCGGGATCTGTTGTTCCATCATATGATTCGATATTTACGGGTTTAAACCCTTCTGGGAATTCATGCTCCATTACTTCATCAGTGAAGCAGAGGGGATGTGCGGCGCCTCTATATTGGGCCAAGTCGCGACGTAGTGCGGATGTAGTCCGTCTGCGGTTTTCGGCCCGGACGTGGTTATGCTCGGTACGTCTGGCTTGATAGCCGTCGTCACGCGCCAGGGCATGCCCCCGCGATCCGTAGATCGATCTGGACTGACCTGCTCTGTTCTCCAGGTTTTGCCGCAGGTCATATGTGTATTCCTGAGCTGTGGTGTCTTTGCCTTTACGGCGAGGTAGTATGGGCAGGTGTTCGGCTTGAGTTGCCGCTTTGTCCCGGCCACGTGGTGGTCGGTCAGCCGCATTACGTGTTGATGGCATGGGCTCAAGTGCCTCGTCGTCGAATTGGGGTAGCAATTTGCGCTTCGAGTAACTTTTAATGGGGCACTCGAGTCCATATTCCTCGGCTGCCAGGACATCAGTCCATCTATCGTTGAGCAGATCTTGATCAGCTTGAAGCTGCTGCTGTTTCTTTTTCAGGCTCCTCGCAGTGGCTATTAGCCGGCGCTTAAAGCGCTCCTGCTCAATGGGTTCCTGAGGCACGATAAAGTCTTCGTCGCCGAGGCTCACCTCATCTTTGCAGAGCGGAAGATAGTTGCTGTCCTCCGAGTCTTCGTTTATGGCCTGTTCGTCAGGACTGACTTGCCCATCTTCCCTACCGTCCTGTTCGGAAGTCGGCTCGGCAGGATCTTCTTTGTCTTCGGCATCGTCTGGAGTATTGCTTTCTCTGGTGCCGGTATTGCTGTCTTTTCCACGGCGTGATTTAGAGCGGTGCCGCTGACGTCTGCGCTTTGGCTGTGTCTTAGGAGGTTTATTCTCGACTGGATCTTTCTCGTTATCGCCGTTATTCTCTTTGGGAGTATCCACCGTGTACACGTCATACGAGGAGGTGGCTGTCCAGTGCCCAGTAAACGGCGGGTTTTGGGCCTGCTCCTCTCCGGCATCGTCGTCCATACCATCGATGTCTTCGGAGTCATAATCGAGCATGTCGGTTAAGTCTTCGACAGTGGCAATGAAGTGGGTGGTGGGTGGGAAGCGAAATTCTCCGTCATCAGCCTCCAGTTCAAACCGGATATAATTCGGCTGTGAGTCCCCCGCTAAGGAGAGGGTTTTTAATGATTTTAAGACATCACCCAAAGGTGAGTGTCGGAAGATGTCCGCGGAGCTGAACTCGACGATCGGCGCCCGATCGAGCTAGATGGGAGCGGACGCACGCGGTTCGGAACCTGTGGCCGGAGACGAATCCGAGGTTCCGGTGACACAGATCCCGTTCGAAGTTGGGTCTGTGTGCGGCTCCAACGCCGCTGAGTCTGCGGCTTCTATGGCAGGGTTGAGCTTCCCGTCCTCGGATGGCGCAATCTGCTCCGGATCTAAGGCCAGGGCAGTTACAGGCGCTATCTCCCGGGTATGGTCCGATGACAGATTTAGGTCATGTTCATCGCGGTGGTAGGGAGCGGCTGCCATGGGCTCGAATCCGTCGAGATCAAGTCTCCGCGGATATCAGCAACGTAGTTCAAGCTTCCAAACCTGACCTGATGGCCAGGGGCGTAGCTGTCGATCTGCTCTAGGTGGCCAAGCGAGTTTGCCCGTAGTATGAAGCCGCCGAATACGAAGATCTGGCCGGGGAGAAAGACCTCCCTCAAGGCCGCATCGTTGTGGATGATTGATGGAGCCATCGAGTCTTCTAGCGACGACACAGCGGAACTCTCAATGAAAGCACCAATGTCGGTGTCAAAACCGGCGGATCTCGGGTAGGGGGTCCCGAACTGTGCGTCTAAGGTCGATGGTAACAGGAGACGGGGGACACGATGTTTACCCAGGTTCGGGCCCTCTCTATGGAGGTAATACCCTACGTCCTGCTTGATTGATCTTGATGAATATGAGTATTACAAGAGTTGATCTACCACGAGATCGTAATGGCTAAAACCCTAGAAGTCTAGCCTGTCTGATTATGATTGTCCCTATGGACTAAACCCTCCAGTTTATATAGACACCGGAGGGGACTAGGGTTGTACAAAGTCGGTTACAGAGAAAGGAATCTTCATATCCGAATGCCAAGCTTGCCGTCCATGCTAAGGAGAGTCCCATCCGGACACGGGAAAGAGTCTTCTGTCTTGTATCTTCATGGCCCATCAGTCCGGCCCACGTTACGTAGCCTGGACGCTCGAGGACCCCTTAATCCAGGACTCCCTCAGTGTCCCAGGTGGCGTGAGTTGTGAAACTATTCCACATTGTTTTAAATGAAGGCTAAACTCGTAACTCAAATATTCGCCTCCGCGATCAGATCGAAGAAACTTTATTTTCTTGTTACAATGATTCTCCACTTCTCTCTGAAATTCTTTGAACTTTTCAAATGTTTCAGACTTGTGTTTCATTAAGTAGATATACCCATATCTGCTGAAATCATCTGTGAAGGTTAGAAAATAATGATACCCGCCGCGAGCCTCAACACTCATCGGACCGCATACATCGGTATGTATTATTTCCAATAAGTTTGTAGCTCGCTCCATTGTTCCAGAGAACGGAGTCTTAGTCATCTTGCCCATGAGGCATGGTTCGCAAGCATCAAATGATTCATAATCAAGTGATTCCAAAAGTCCATCCGCATGGAGTTTCTTCATGCGCTTTACACCAATATGACCTAAACGGCAGTGCCACAAATATGTTGCACTATCATTATCAACTTTGCATCTTTTGGCATCAATATTATGAATATGTGTATCACCACGATCGAGATTCAACAAAAATAGACCACTCTTCAAGGGTGCATGACCATAAAAGATATTACTCATATAAATAGAACAACCATTATTCTCTGATTTAAATGAATAACCGTCTTGCATCAAACAAGATCCAGATATAATGTTCATGCTCAACGCTGGCACCAAATAACAATTATTCAGGTCTAAAACTAATCCCGAAGGTAGATGTAGAGGTAGCATGCCGACGGCGATCACATCGACCTTGGAACCATTCCTGACTCGCATCGTCACCTTGTCCTTAGCCAATCTTCGTTTGATCCGTAGCCCCTGTTTCGAGTTGCAAATATGAGCAACAGAACCAGTATCAAATACCCAGGCACTACTACGAGCATTAGTAAGGTACACATCAATAACATGTATATTAAATATACCTTTGTTCACTTTGCCATCCTTCTTATCCGCCAAATACTTGAGGCATTTCCGTTTCCAGTGACCAGTCCCTTTGCAGTAGAAGCACTCAGTTTCAGGCTTGGGTCCAGACTTGGGATTCTTCCCGGGAGTGACAACTTGCTTGCCATTCTTCTTGAAGTTCCCCTTCTTTCCCTTGCCCTTTTTATTGAAACTAGTGGTCTTGTTAACCATCAACACTTGATGCTATTTCTTGATTTCTACCTCCGCAGCTTTGAGCATAGCGAAGAGCTCGGGAATTGTCTTATTCATCCCTTGCATATTATAGTTCATCACGAAGCCTTTGTAGATTGGTGGCAGTGATTGAAGAACTCTGTCAATAACACTATCATCCGGAAGATTAACTCCCAGCTGAGTCAAGTGGTTATGATACCCAGACATTCTGAGTATGTGTTCACTGACAAAACTGTTCTCCTCCATTTTGCAGCTATAGAACTTGTTGGAGACTTCATATCTCTCAACTCGGGCATTTGCTTGAAATATTAACTTCAATTCCTGGAACATCTCATATGCTCCATGACGTTCAAAACGTCTTTGAAGTCCCGATTCTAAGCCGTAGAGCATGGCACACTGAACTATAGAGTAGTCATCAGACCGCGTTTGCCAGATGTTCAAAGCGTCCACATTAGCGGGAGGGGGCTTGTCACCTAGCGGTGCATCAAGGACATAATTCTTCTGTGCAGCAATGAGGATAATCCTCAAGTTACGAACCCATTCCGTGTAGTTGCTACCATCATCTTTCAACTTAGCTTTCTCTAGGAACGCATTAAAATTCAAAGGAACGGTAGCACGGGCCATTGATCTACAACATAGATATGTAAAAACTATCAGGACTAAGTTCATGATAAATTAAGTTCAATTAATCGTATTACTTAAGAACTCCCATTTAAATAGACATCCCTCGAGTCATCTAAATGATCACGTGATCCATATCAACTAAACCATGTCCGATCATCACGTGAGATGGAGTAGTTTTCAATGGTGAACATCTCTATGTTGATCATATCTACTATATGATTCATGTTCGACCTTTCGGTCTCCAGTGTTCTGAGGCCATGTCTGTACATGCTAGGCTCGTCAAGTTTAACCTGATTATTCCGCACGTGCAAAACTGTCTTGCACCCGTTGTATGTGAACGTAGAGCTTATCACACCCGATCATCACGTGGTGTCTCGGCATGACGAACTGTCGCAACGGTGCATACTAAGGGAGAACACTTATACCTTGAAATTTTAGTGAGGGATCATCTTATAATGCTACCGTCGTACTAAGTAAAATAAGATGCATAAAGGATAAACATCACATGCAATCAAAATATGTGACATGATATGGCCATCATCATCTTGTGCCTTTGATCTCCATCTCCAAAGCACCTCCATGATTTCCATCATCACCGGCTTGACACCTTGATCTCCATCGTAGCGTCGTTGTTGTCTCGCCAACTATTGCTTCTACAACTATCGCTAACACATAGTGATAAAGTAAAGCAATTACATGGCGATTGCATTTCACACAATAAAGCGACAACCATAAGGCTCCTGCCAGTTGCCAATAACTTTTACAAAACATGATCATCTCATACAATAATGTATATCACATCATGTCTTGACCATATCACATCACAACATGCCCTGCAAAAACAAGTTAGACGTCCTCTACTTTGTTGTTGCAAGTTTTACGTGGCTGCTACGGGCTTCTAGTAAGAACCGTTCTTACCTACGCATTAAAACCACAATGATGTTTTGTCAAGTTTGCTGTTTTAACCTTCAACAAGGACCGGCCGTAGTCAAATTCGATTCAACTAAAGTTGGAGAAACAGACACCCGCCAGCCACCTTTATGCAAAACAGGTTGCATGTCTGTCGGCAGAACTGGTCTCATGAACGTGGTCATGTAAGGTTGGTCCAGGCCGCTTCATCCAACAATACCGCCGAATCAAAATAAGATGTTGGTGGTAAGCAGTATGACTATCATCGCCCACAACTCTTCGTGTTCTACTCGTGCATATCATCTACGCATAGACCTAGCTCGGATTCCACTGTTGGGAACGTAGCATGCAATTTCAAAAAAAAATCCTACGCTCACACAAGATCTATCTAGGAGATGCATAGCAACGAGAGGGGGAGAGTGTGTCCACGTACCCTCGTAGACCAAAAGCGGAAGCGTTAGCTTAACGCGGTTGATGTAGTCGAACGTCTTCTCGATCCAACCGATCAAGCACCGAACATACGGCACGTCCGAGTTCTACGCACGTTCAGCTCGATGACGTCCCTTGAACTCTTGATCCAGCAAAGTGTCGAGGGAGAGTTTCGTCAGCACGACGGCGTGGTGACGGTGATGGTGAAGTGATCCGCGCAGGGCTTCGCCTAAGCACTACGACAATATGACCGGAGGAGTAAACGGTGGAGGGGGGCACCGCACACGGCTAAGAACAATTGATGTGTCCTTGAGGTGCCCCCCGCCCCCATATATAAAGGAGGGAGAGGGGAGGAGGCCGGCCTAGGGGCGCCCCAAGTGGGAGGAGTCCCACTTGGGCTCCTAGTCCAATTGGGCCCCCCCTTCCTTTTATCGGAGGGGGAAAGGGGAAAGGAGAGGGAGAACGAGAAGGAAAGGGGGGCCGCGCCCCCTCCCCTAGTCCAATTCGGAATCCTCTCTTGGGGGGGCGTGCGCCACCCCTTGTGGGCTGGCCTGCCTCCCTCTTATGGCCCATATGGCCCATATCTTCCCCCGGGGGGTCCCGGTAACCCCCCTCACCCCCTCCGGTACTCACTGCTACTGATACGTACCCGATACATTCCGAAACACTTCCGGTGTCCGAATACTATCTTCCAATATATCAATCTTTACCTCTCGACCATTTCGAGACTCCTCGTCATGTCCGTGATCTCATCCGAGACTCCGAACAATCTTCGGTCACCAAAACACATAACTCATAATACAAATCGTCATCGAACGTTAAGCGTGCGGACCCTATGGGTTCGAGAACTATGTAGACTTGACCGAGACACATCTCCGGTCAATAACCAACAGCGGAACCTAGATGCTCATATTGGTTCCTACATATTCTATGAAGATCTTTATCGGTCAAACCGCAATGACAACAGACGTCATTCCCTTTGTCATCGGTATGTTACTTGCCTGAGATTCGATTGTCGGTATCTTCATACCTAGTTCAATCTCGTTACCGGCAAGTCTCTTTACTCATTCCGTAATACATCATCTCGTAACTAACTCATTAGTCACATTGCTTGCAAGGCTTATCATGATGTGTATTACCGAGAGGGCCCAGAGATACCTCTCCGATACTCGGAGTGATAAATCCTAATCTCGATCTATGCCAACCCAACAAACACCTTCGGAAATACCTGTAGAGCATCTTTATGATCACCCAGTTACGTTGTGACGTTTGATAGCACACAAGGCATTCCTCCGGTATTCGGGAGTTGCATAATCTCATAGTCAAAGGAATATGTATAAGCCATGAAGAAAGCAATAGCAATAAAACTTAACGATCATTATGCTAAGCTAACGGATGGGTCTTTTCCATCACATCATTCTCCTAATGATGTGATCCTTTTCATCAAATGACAACACATGTCTATGGTTAGGAAACTTAACCATCTTTGATTAACGAGCTAGTCTAGTAGAGGCATACTAGGGACACTATGTTTTGTCTATGTATTCACACATGTATCAAGTTTCCGGTTAATACAATTCTAGCATGAATAATAAACATTTATCATGATATAAGGAAATATAAATAACAACTTTATTATTGCCTCTAGGGCATATTTCCTTCAAGATCTAGGCACATATGATCAGTCAAATATATTTGATCATGATTTATTATTGTTGACAATTATCTCTATGATAAATGAGTTTGGAGGCGAAACATTAAGCCCCTATCTTTCTCTGTGTTCGATGGATGCCATTTGTTCTAAAAATATGCTTCGAGTACTAGCAATCATAGAAGACTATATGATGATTGAGTATGTGGAGCTCTTACTTAGACTCTGTTGAATAAGTTGAATTGCAATTGTTTGGTGACTAAGAATATAGTTTGTTGAGTTTCAAGAGAATTCATGGTTTGAACCTTAACATGTGAATTGGCTTCTACTTTAACGTGAGAGGTTTTATGAGAAAGAATTGCTATTATGATGCTAGTAAAAGTGATTGAAATAATCATTGATCAAACTTATGCACTATGCTAGCATTCACACATCATAAATTATTTCTTTTATCATTTACCTACTTGAGAACGAGTAGGAATTAAGCTTGGGGATGCTAATACGTCTCCAACGTATCTATAATTTATGAAGTATTCATGCCATGTTTACAACAATTTTATATGATGTTGGTATGATTTGGATGGAACTAACCCGGACTGACGCTGTTTTCAGCAGAACTACCGTGGTGTTGTTTTTTGTGCAGAAATGAAAGTTCTCCAAATGAGCTGAAACTTCTTGATGATATTTTTTGCAAAAAAAGAGACCCCCGAAGCTTCGTGGGAGGGCCAAAAGAGCCGTGAGGAGGGCGCAACCCACCACGGCGCGCCAGAGGGGCCTAGCTTGCCCCGGTGGGTTGTGCTCACCTCGAGGCCCATCTTCACGTGAAATAGATGCCAAAACATCCTATAAATGGAGAAACCATCAGAAATAACCCTAGATCGGAAGTTCTGCCGCCGTAAGCCTCTGTAGCCACGAAAAACCAATCGGTAGCCCATTCCGGTACCCTGCCGGAGGGGGAAATCATCACCGGAGGCCTTCTTCATCCCTATGGTCTCCATGATGAGGAGGGAGTAGTCCACCCTCGGGGCTGAGGGTTTGTACCAGTAGCGATGTGTTTAATCTCTCTCTCTCTCTCTCTCTCTCGTGTTCTTGATGGCACGATCTTGATGTATCGCGGGCTTTGTTAATATAGTTGGATCATATTGTGTTTCTCCCTCTCTATCTTGTTGTGATGAATTGAGTTTTCCCTTTGAGATTTTGTTATTATCGGATTGAATACTTTTATGGATTTGAGAGCATTTGATATATGTCTTGCATATGAATACCCATGGTGACAATGGGGTATTATATTGATTCACTTGATATATGTTTTGGCACTCAACTCGCGGATTCCCGAGGTGACATTGGGGTAATCTATGCATAGGGGTTGATGCACGTTCTCGTCTTTGTTTCTCCGGTAGAAATCTTGGGGCACTCTTTGAGGTTCTTTGTGTTGGATTGAGTATTATGAATCTGAATTTGTTTTGGTGTTATTTTAGTACGAACTCTTGATAGATCGATCGGAAAGAATAACTCAGTGTTATTTTAGTACGAACTCTTGATAGATTGATCGGAAAGAATAACTTGGTGTTATTTTAGTATGAACTCTTGGATAGATCAATTGGAAAGAATAGCTACAAACAATTTCTTCTTATGTTCTCCGCTAGATAAGAACTTTGGAGTGATCCTTCATCACACGTTGAGAGATTGCACTAGCGAAAGTACGGACCCTAGGCCTTGTTTTCAAGCATTGCAATACCGTTTGTGCTCACTTTTGTTACTCGTTACCTTGCTGTTTTTATTTGTTCCTATTACAAAAATCAATATCTGCTATCATTACTACACTTGTATCACCATCTCTTCGCCAAACTAGTGAACTTATACAAATTACCATTGTATTTGGTGTGTGGGGGACACAAGAGACTCTTTGTTATTTGGTTGCAGGGTTGTTTGAGAGAGACCAACTTCATCCTATGCCTCCCACGGATTGATAAACCTTAGGTCATCCACTTGAGGAAAAATTGCTACTGTCCTACAAAACTCTGCGCTTGGAGGTCCAACACGAGTCTACAAGAATAAAGTTGCGTAGTAGACATCAGTGTACCAGCCCAGGGCGTCCACATTGGTTCCCCGCCTCGTCGGACTGGCTGAGGACCCCTAGGCCAATTCCGTCCTGGGCACTTTGGGTGACGAGTTATACAACGATTCCAGAAGAATTTATGTAGAGGCCAAAGATACCTAAGTCGTTGAGGACTCTACTCCACCGACATAGCCGACTAGGATTTATAACGTTAGGACCCTTATTATGTTATAAAAGATAGGGGCCAGGCTCTCTAATAGCATACTTCACAATCCCTTGGTATTCACTTGTACTTTGTACATACCCCTGTCGCAATATAGTCGAGCAGGAGTCGGGTATTATCTTGATCATGAGAACACTAATGATGGCTCTATATTTTATGCATTTTTAGAGCTCATTTGTTTCATGTTCTCTTCATATATTATGTCTCATTGAACCAAATAGTTGTCCATTATGCATGTTTACCGGTATTTACACTTTTCCTTGTGAGCATTGCACATTTAGTATTTTAATGGGTTTTTATTAGTTTTCTTTATTTTCTTGTGTCTACAGGTGTTTTTGGGCAACCTAGGACCAAGCACGATGAAAGGACCAAGGATGAGTTCAATACAGATACACCCACGAGCTAGACTTAACCATTCCGGAGGTCGGAAAAGTGATTCTTTTTTCCTTTCTATAGTGCTCGAAATCAAGATCTAAGACCGGAAATAGATCGGTGTCGTTCATACGAATCCAACGAGTCCAAGAACGTCCAATTTTGAGTTCGTATGAAGAAATAACAACCGTTTTACAGAAGATGATCAGAACAAAAGATGACGTTTCATGCGACTACGGCTGGTCGTTTGGCTGGTCGTATGACCTGTAGACAACTCCCAAAGTTGCCCTTCCAGATGGGATTCTTCACCGATTTCGTCCCCGTTTGATCCTGATAACCCACAAGTATAGGGGATCAGTTGTAGCCACTTTTGATAAGTAAGAGTGTCGAACCCAACGAGGAGCTAAAGGTAGAACAAATATTCCCTCAAGTTCTATCGACCATCGATACAACTCTATGCACGCTTAACGTTCGCTTCACCTAGAACAAGTATGAAACTAGAAATACTTTGTAGGTGTAAAGGGATAGGTTTGCAAGATAATAAAGAAAGAGAAAATAAAAGTTAGGTGTTGTTTAGATAAAGAAACAATTAAGTTAGTGTAACGAGTGTGGAAAAGTGGTGGAAGGATGTGCGAAATTGTCCCTAAGAAATTGACTACTTTACCAGACCGATAGCAAGTTTTATGTGGGAGAGGCCACTGCTAGCATGTCATCCCTTACTTGGAATTCTATGCAATTATGATTGGAACTATTAGCAAGCATCCGCAACTACTAACGTTCATTAAGGTAAAACCCAACCATAGCATTAAGATATATTGGTCGCCCTTCAATCCCGTATGCATCAATTTCTATGCTAGGCTGAGGCTGCTGTCACCCTTGCCCTCCAATACATAGTCGTATATATCAACATACAACTAACCCTATGGTGTGATCCACACGCGCGCTCATATGATGGGAACCAAAGGACAGCAACATAACCACAAGCAAATTAAACCAATCATAGCAATTCACCAATCACCGATAGGACAACAAAAATCTACTCAGACTCATAGGATGGCAACACATCATTGGGTAATAATATGAAGCATAAAGCACCATGTTCAAGTAGAGGGTACAGCGGGTTGCGGGAGAGTGGACCGATGTAGATAGATGGGGGAAGGTGATGGAGGTGTTGGGGAAGATGACAGAGGTGTTGGTGTAGATCGCCGTCACACGATGATTGCCCGGCGGCGTTCCGGCGCCACCGGGAGAGAGGGGGAGAGAGCCCTCCTCCTTCTTCTTCTTCCTTAACCTCTCCCCTAGATGGGAGGAGGCTTTCCCCTCTGGTCCATGGCCTCCATGGCGGCGGAGGGGTGGGAGCCCCTCCGAGATTGGATCTCTCTCTCTCTCTCTCTCTCTCTCTCTCTCTCTCTCTGTTTCCTTCTGTTTCTGCGTTCCCCGATTCTGGCCTTTCACCGTTTCTTAAATTCCCGGAGATCCGTAACTCCAATTGGGCTGAAATTTTAACATGATTTTTATCCGGATATTATCTTTCTTGTGCCGAAAGAAGGGCACCAACCGCCTTACGGGGTGGCCACAAGCCTCCTGGCCGCGCCCTAGAGGGGGCGCACCTCCAGGGCTTGTGGGCCCCTTGGCATCATCTCGCGTTGATTCCAATTCCCAAAAATCACATATATTCCAAGAAAAATCTCTGTAAATTTTTATCGCATTTGGACTTCGTTTGGTATGGATATTCTGTGAAACAAAAAACATGCAACAAACAAGAACTGGCACTGGGCACTGGATCAATATGTTAGTCCCAAAAATAGTATAAAATGTTGCCAAAAGTATATGAAAGTTGTAGAATATTGGCATGAAACAATCAAAAATTATAGATACGATGGAGACGTATCAGCATCCCCAAGCTTAATTCCTGCTCGTCCTCGAGTAGGTAAATGATAAAAAAGATAATTTTTGATGTGGAATTATACCTAGCATAATCTTGATCATATAATCTAATCATGGCATGAATATTAAGACACGAGTGATTCAAAGCAATAGTCTATAATTTGACATAAAGACAATAATACTTCAAGCATACTAATAAAGCAATCATGTCTTCTCAAAATAACATGGCCAAAGAAAGTTATCCCTACAAAATCATATGGTCTGGCTATGCTCCATCTTCACCACACAAAGTATTTCATCACGCACAACCGCGGTGTCATCCAAGGAATTGTTTCATACTTTTATGTTCTCAAAAAATTTCAACTTTCACCCAATACGTGAGCGTGAGCCATGGATATAGCACTATAGGTGGAATAGAATATGATGGTGGAGATTGTGTGGAGTGGACAAAAAAAAGAGAAAGTCTCACATCGACGTGGCTAATCAATGGGCTATGGAGATGCCCATCAATTGATGTCAATGCAAGTGATTAGGGATTGCCATGCAATGGATGCACTAGAGCTATAAGTGTATGAAAGCTCAAACTGAAAAGTAAGTGGGTGTGCATCCAACTTGCTTGCTCATGAAGACCTCGGGTATTTGAGGAAGCCCATCATCGGAATATACAAGCCAAGTTCTATAATGAAAATTCCCACTAGTATATGAAAGTGACTCTCTATATGAAGAACATGGTGCTACTCTAAAGCACAAGTGTGGTAAAAGGATAGTAGCATTGCCCCTTCTCTCTTTTTCTCTCTTTTTTTTGGGGGGGCTCTCTTTCTTTGGCCTCTTTATTTTATTTTATTTTCGTACGGAGTCTCATCCCGACTTGTGGGGGAATCATAGTCTCCATCATCCTTTCCTCACTGGGACAATGCTCTAATAATGATGATCATCACACTTTTATTTACTTACAACTCAATATTACAACTCAATATTACAACTCGATATCTAGAACAAAGTATGACTCTATATGGATGCCTCTGGCAGTTTACCAGGATGTGCAATGATCTAGCATAGCAAAGATATCAAACGGACAAGCCATGAAAATATCATGCTAGCAACCTTACGATCATGCAAAGCAATATGACAATGAATGCTCAAGTCATGTATATGATGATGATGGAAGTTGCATGGCAATATATCTCGAAATGGCTATGGAAATGCCATAATAGGTAGGTATGGTGGCTTTTTTTAGGAAGATATATTGAGGCTTATGTGTGATAGAGCTTATCATATCACGAGGTTTGGATGCACCGGCGAAGTTTGCACTGACTCTCGAGGTGAGAAAGGGCAATGCACGGTACCGAAGAGGCTAGCAATGATGGAAGGGTGAGAGTGCGTATAATCCATGGACTCAACATTAGTCATAAAGAACTCACATACTTATTGTAAAAGTCTATTAGCCATCGAAACGAAGTACTAATATGCATGCTCCTAGGGGAAGGGTTGGTAGGAGTTAACCATCATGCGATCCCGACCTCCACACAAAGGATGGCAATCAAATAATAAATCATGCTCCGACTTCATCACATAACGGTTCACCTTACGTGCATGCTTCGGGAATCACAAACCTTAACACAAGTATTTCTACCAATCCATAATTACTCACTAGCATGACTCTAATATCACCATTTTTATATCGCAAAACTATTGCAAGGAAACAAACATATCATATTCAATGATCTACAAGTTTTTATGTAGGATTTTATCACTAACCATGTGAATGACCAATTCCTGATGACTCTCTAAATAGATATAAGTGAAGAATGAGAGTTTAATTCTTTCTACAAAATATATGCCCATGCTCTAACAAATATAAGTGACACAAAAGAGCATTCTACAAATGGCGGTTTTCTATGTGTAGGGAAACAGGCAATCCAAACTTCAAATGATATAAGTGAAGCACATGAAGCATTCTATAAAGCCATACTCAAAAGATATAAGTGAAGTGCAAAAAGCATTCTATAAATCAACCAAGGACTTTCTCATACCAGCAAGTTGCATTACTAAAAGAAAAATCAAAAGCACATGATGCTCCAAGAATTTATGCATATCATGTGACGAATAAAAATATAGCTCCAAGTAAAATTACCGATGGCCGTTAGAAGAAAGAGGGGATGCCTTCCGGGACATCCCCAAGCTTAGTTGCTTGGGAGTCCTTTAATATTACCTTGGGGTGCCTTGGGCATCCCCAAGCTTAGGCTCTTTCCACTCCTTATTCCTTCATCCATCGCGATCTCACCCAAAACTTGAAAACTTCAATCACACAAAACTTAACAAAACCCTCGTGAGATCCGTTAGTATAATAAAGCAAATTACCAATTTAAGTACTGTTGCAAACCCATTCAAATTTTATTTTTGCATTGTAGCTACTGTATTATAACTTCTCTATGGCTTATACCACCGATACAATTGGTAGTTTCATCAAAACAAGCAAAACAATGCATCAAAAACAGAATCTGTTTTAAACAGGACAGTCTGTAGCAATCTGAACATTTACCATACTTCTGTAACTCTAAAAATTCTGAACAATTTGGAAAAAATAAATAATTTGCATAGAATTATTGTGTAAAAATTTCAAAAACATTCGACGTTCCAGTAAAAATTGAAAAATCACGCACACACTACAGCCAAAGTTTCTGTTTTTGCACTGCACAAACCAAACAAGCAATCTAATCATCCTAAAGGCAAATCTTGGCACATTATTTTTATAATACAATTGATTTGTACAAGGAGATATTTATTTTTGTTCAAAAGTTTCTGTAATTCAAGATTTGCAAAGTTTCCATGGGCATGAACAAAATTCAAGGAGCTCCCCCACTTCAACGGTGCTCGTCCTTCTTACTTTCACTTTTCTTTTTGAAAAGTTTTAGGTTCCCCACTTGATTTTTTTGTTTTAAAATTTTTTAAAAGCACTCAATAGAAATAAATGACTCTCTAAAACTTCCGGGTTGTCTCCCTCGTAGCGCTTTCTTTAAAACAATTAAGCTAGGCATAAAGTGCTGAAGAAATTGATCCACCCGGATCCCAAGGTATATCAAAGCCAATTTTAATTAACAATGATTTGTAATTTAGTAGTGAGCACAAAACAACACATATCATGCAATGACAAAGTCTAACTCTCTTCCTATGCATCAGCATGTCATAAAAGAACAATTCATGCACATCAAGTAAAGGCCAATACATAGCATCAACAGTTTCTTGCAATTTTATCGTATTAGAAACATATAGAGGTGGAGATGTAGTTCGTATCTCATAATAATTGCAAGTAGGAGCAGAGAGCACATGCATATTATATCTATCAAAATCATCATGTGTAATAGTAAAATGCAACCCATTAATACAGTCCTTAATAAGCACAAACTTCTCCGATATAGTGTAGTTGGGAGAATTCAAAAAGATAATAGGACTATCATGCGTGGGTGCAATAGCAACAATTTCATTCTTAACATAAGGAACTATAGCAAGTTCATCTCCATAAGCATAATCCATGTTGGCATGATGGCTACAAGCATAGCAAGCACAAGTTCATCAAAAAGGGATATTTTAAACGAATCAAAGGGATCATAGCAATTATCATATCATTCATCCTTCGGTACGCACGAAGGGAAATTAAACAATGTATGGGATAAAGAGTTACTCTCATTAGAAGGTGGGCATGGGTGATCAATCCGCTCTTCCTCCTTTTGTTCTTCGCTCTCCTCCTCATCTTTTTCATCTAATGAGCACACAGTGTCATCAATTTCTTCTTCCATAGATTCCTGCAAAATATTAGCCTATTCTTGGACAGTGGAGAATTTCTCAATAAACTCATTAATATCGGCATTATATTCATAATTCTCATAGCAATATTTAAGTATAGCATAATTTTCAGGTCTGTAAACAGCATCATCAAGATTTTCACACTTTTCAAACAAAGATTCAATTTCATAAGCACCCTTAAAAGCAACGAATTCTTCTATTCGTTCCACATCATAGTAATCATATATACCATTAGCATAAGAAGCCAAGGTTTCATTATCATTAAATTTACATGAAAAGGGAAGGTATGGAGCCTTCATCCTAGAGCAACAAGTATAATCATATCTCCGGCATAAATTCCAAGCATACCAATGCAACATATGAATTTGATCCCATAATACTTTCCCCTTTTAGAGTTAAGCGATAATCCCTAAAGTATTCACGTTGATCCAACGTGTCTCCCATTATCAAGTTGAACGGGGTTTTCTCCGGATTATCAAAGTAGTGTTTAATATTTTCCACATAGCAAGCATCGAGGGTTTTAGGAGGTTCCCCATCTCCATAAGTAGAACCTACACCTATTGTTTTTGGTATTTCGTGTTCCATATCCACAACTAAAGATAGAGAACAACTTAGAATAGAAAATAAAATCTACTTAGTGATAAAGCAAACAAGCACGCACACGAGAATATTCACCCCACGCTATTGCTCCCCAGCAATGGTGCCAGAAAAAGGTCTTGATAACCCACAAGTATAGGGGATCAGTTGTAGCCTCTTTCGATAAGTAAGAGTGTCGAACCCAACGAGGAGCTAAAGGTAGAACAAATATTCCCTCAAGTTCTATCGACCACCGATACAACTCTACGCACGCTTAACATTCTCTTCACCTAGAATAAGTATGAAACAAGTACTTTGTAGGTGTAAAGAGATGGGTTTGCCAGATAATAAAGAACGTGAAAATAAAAGTTAGGTGCTATTTAGATAAAGAAACAATTAAGTTAGTGTAACGAGTGTGTAAAAGTGGTGGAAGGATGTGCGAAATTGTCCCTAAGCAATTGACTACTTTACCAGACCGATAGCAAGTTTTATGTGGGAGAGGCCACTGCTAGCATGTCATCCCTTACTTGGAATTCTATGCAATTATGATTGGAACTATTAGCAAGCATCCGCAACTACTAACGTTCATTAAGGTAAAACCCAACCATAGCATTAAGATATATTGGCCCCCCTTCAATCCCGTATGCATCAATTTCTATGCTAGGCTGAAGCTGTTGTCACCCTTGCCCTCCAATACATAGTCGTATCAACATACAACTAACCCTATGGTGTGATCCACATGCTCGCTCATATGATGGGCACCAAAGGACAACAATATAACCACAAGCAAATTAAACCAATCATAGCAATTCACCAATCACCGATAGGACAACAAAAATCTACTCAGACATCATAGGATGGCAACACATCATTGGGTAATAATATGAAGCATAAAGCAGCATGTTCAAGTAGAGGGTACAGCGGGTTGCGAGAGAGTGGACTGATGTAGATATATGGGGGAAGGTGATGGAGGTGTTGGGGAAGATGACGGAGGTGTTGGTGTAGATCGCCGTCACACAATGATTGCCCCGGCGACATTCCGGCGCCACAGGGAGAGAGGGGGGAGAGCCCCCCTCCTTCTTCTTCTTCCTTGACCTCCCCCTAGATGGGAGGAAGCTTTCCCCTCTGGTCCATGGCCTCCATGGCGGCGGAGGGGCGGGAGCCCCTCCGAGATTGGATCTCTCTCTCTATTTATGCGTTCCCCGATTCTGGCCTTTCACCGTTTCTTAAATTCCCGGAGATCTGTAACTCCGATTGGGCTGAAATTTTAACACGATTTTTATCCAGATATTAGCTTTCTTGCGGCGAAAGAAGGGTACCAACTGCCTTACGGGGTGGCCACAAGCCTCCTGAACACGCCCTAGGGGGGGCACCTCCAGGGCTTGTGGGCCCCTCGGGCATCGTCTCGCGTTGATTCCAATTCCCAAAAATCACATATATTCCAAGAAAAATCTCTGTAAATTTTTATCGCGTTTGGACTTCGCTTGGTATGGATATTCTGCGAAAGAAAAAACATGCAACAAACATGAACTGGCACTGGATCAATATGTTAGTCCCAAAAATAGTATAAAATGTTGCCAAAAGTATATGAAAGTTGTAGAATATTTGCATGAAACAATCAAAAATTATAGATACGACGAAGACGTATCAGATCCCACGAGATCCTTAGCTCATAAGGAAGAGATTGGGAGAGGATAAGGCTCATCTAGAGCCCTTGGATGCAGCGCATCAAGGGAGGAGGCTAGGGAGGCACCTTATATATGTCATCTACAACCCTAGCCGCCACACACCATCTCATTCACCATCATCAACATTCAAGTTCATCTCCATTGCTACTCCACCACCTTAGGAGGAGGGACAACACGAAGGTAAGAGGAGGAGCCTCCGCCACCATGAGCACCGGCCTTCGGGCGTGTGCCATCACACCGACGCCATCACCGGCGCCCCCCATCATCATCACCACCGGCGGTGCCACCACCATCACTATGACCACCATGTCGCCATCTCCATCAACACCACCATGCCTTCTCCCTTCATCGGCTTGATGTTGGCTTGTAACTTGTCCCTAACCTTCATATCTTTGTTGGGGTAGTTGTACTAGTTCTTGAGGATATGGTTGAACCCTATATGATACTTGATGTGATCCAATATTACCTACTCATGATTCGAGTTAGTAGCCTTCGCGAATGTTGAGAGGAGTGCTCACTCACATTTGTGCCTTATTGTCGTGAAGTATATGTTGGCAAACGTAATAGAAAACAAAAAAAAATTGCTCTACAAACATCTAGGAACGATATGAAGATGCATATGGGTTTGGATCAACGATCGTTATCGACTCCGGAATGCAGCATAACTAGACGAGTCGGTTTAGATTGTACTTGGAATCCCTCAAACTGTTGATGACGATCCTGTGAACCACCCTCAAATGATCCCTCGAATGGAAGACCAAAAAGCACGACCTCTCTACTTGGTTGTAAGTGTACGATCTTCATGATCCGGCAGTGCTTCACCATCTAGAGCTAATCGTCGCCAGAGAATTAGAGGGAGGAGAATAGAACCAGACTGGGCTTCTAATTATGGATTAGAGGAACTAGACCTAGCTCTAATTAGTCAACTAGGACCAACTACAAATATAACTAGAAGAATTAGAGGAGGCTCCAAAATTTGTGTATTCAAAGGGCCAAAGTCCACAAATATATATAGGTTGGAGGGAGGGGGAGAGGGGGTGCCACAAGGAAGAAAAACCTCTTCCTTTGGCCGGACAAGGACCGGAGGGGGAATCCCCCTCCAATTGGGCCTTCCCTTCCTTCTACAAGGAGGAAGGGAGCGCCTCCACTTATTTGGGAGTGGCCCAAGTAGCTCTCCACCTCTTGGCCTTTTAAGGCCCGTTGATATTAAATTAAATATAAAGCCTCCTAACTATTATTATATCCTTTTATTATTAATTTAACATCTTCGGAAACATTTTCCACCTATATATTATTTATCGGTAATACCCGATAAACCCCGAAACCCTTCCGGTGACCCTGAGAGGGCCTAAGAACATCTCTCCATCTTCGGAGGAGCAAATTCCACTCTTGAGCTATCGAGTCTGTTGTCAAACTTCGATGAACCTGTAAGTTGTCTTTATGATCACCAAGTTACTGATGATGTTTGAGCAACCCCAAAGCTCATCGTACGGTAAGAAGTGACTATGATACTCTCATGGTCTAAGGAACTAATCACAAGCTAACACTCTGTGTTATAACTATTGAATTGTGACAATATCATCTCAAAGTATAACAAACAAGTTTGGGTCGATTCAATATGATCGTTCTTCCAACGTCATACCCTCAATGTTGTTTTAGGACTATCATTACACTTAATGATATCCTAAGATCCGAAAAATGTGACCACCAACAACACTTGAGCTAGTATTAGATGCAAGACTAGGAATCTTATTTTACCGTTTATCATTCCACACGTGCATATGAGTTTTCCGCTGAATCACATATTCCAGGATCATAGCTGTTATAGCATGAAATATAAACTCTTATGAACATGGAAATATAATAATACAATATTATTGCCTCTAGGGCATATTTCCACCAGTATATTACTATCGTTGTGATGGTTGGGGATATTGGGGTAATTCGAGGTGATAGTAAAAGTTTTGATTCCTCACCGTTGCAATTGATAGGAGATTATGGAGAACCCTTAGAGAGGTTGCGTCCATGGGAAAACCCTTAATTATCATAGTGATAACCTTCTCGGGAAGCTGCGGTAGTGGCGTACGTGGCACGAAGTCTACCATAGAGTAGAGTGTGTTCTGTACCCAGCTCCACGCACTTATGCATTTGACCAGTGACTAGAGGATACGATAGTTCATATCAGTGGTAGAGATTCCAGAACCCTTCAGGGTGCCTTACTACTCAAGCACCGTCCTTACTAACTTAGTGTCCTTTAATTCATGTTTTTACTTTCTTGTTAGTAGTTTAGTTAACTACCTTTTTATCTAGTTTCCCTAGCACCTTGTCGAATAAGCTATTTCCAAACTATGGTTTGGGTTCGTACGTAGCTCGTTAAGTGACAGCGTAACTATGGGGTTTGTGGTGCCTTCCTATCAGCTCCTTGTGGGTTCGACACTTTACTTATCATGAAAGTGCTACAACAGCCCTGTGCATTTGCAGGACATCAGCGAACCTGGGAAAAACCTTGCCTCCTGGTACCATCCAGCTCAATCGCTTAACCGAGATACCCTACTGAGGGATCTGTCAGGTTTAGATCCAACACTTGTGATAATCGTGGGATAGATACCCTGTTTCTCTACAATGGTCAAATAGTAGGTCCCGACTGTCAACGTATGCACCCCTACCTCTGAGGGCCATCGCGATTGCCATGTCAGCACTAGGGTGGCAGTTGACCAGGACATCCATGCTGATGTGGCTACTGGTAACCACTATGGGAAGCTATGGATCACCACCAACTTCTCCTCATCTAGGATTTATGATTCCTCATCCCTACCTCTCTTCTAGATCAACAAGGAACTTCTCCAGGCAAAATCATTCACCAACAATGAATGCTGCTTTGATGCCTTGATCCATAGTTCTGATTCTACTTCAAGCCACCCAGATCTCCATCTCCGCTAGTGATACGTCTCCAATGTATCTATAATTTTTTATTGTTCCATGCTATTATAGTGTAACATCCCCAGATATCAACCCTGTCATCAAGCTAATTAATTAGCCATGTCGTAGTGATCATTCCCAAATACACTACAACTAGGAAATAATTCAACTCCAATGCAAAATTCAAAATGCAAGTCAAATAATTATTTCCTGAAACAGCCAAGCAAAAATGTTCATAACGTTGCAAATATTTCAGGAGCAAATATAAAACTATGACCAATATTAATGGAGTTAGTTAAGAGACTCTAACAACCTCAAACAGTGCCAAACATCACTTTTTAAATGCCATATTCATTTTTGGAATAATCAAATGAGCTCCAAAAACAACCAAACTTTTTGTGGCAGTTTCTAAAATCACCAGGGAATTATTGGGACCTTTCCCATATTTTTCCTAAGTGATTAGGAGGCCTAAATAAGTCCTTCTCTCTCTCTGTTTATTAATAAAAAGAGAAACAGAAAAACAAAGAAATAGAAAACGCCCGAAGCCACTTACCTGGCCGGCCCAGCAGAGCACAGCACCTGGCAGCCCAACTGGCCCAGCCGCCGCGGTCATCCCTTCCCTCCCGCGCTGTCGCGCCCGCACGCCGACACGCCGTCGCCCGCCTCGCTGTAGTTCATCCGGCGACTCCGCGGTGCCGATAAGAGCCCCCTCCAGCAGCCTCTCATCCCCCTGGATGAACCCTAGCCCCCACTCCTCCCCGTTTCCCTCCCCTTTCTCGATCCGGCTCCTCCCGAGCGCAGCCGTCGCCGTCGCCGTGTCGAACTCGCGGCCACCGAGCCCCTGCCCTCGCCGATGGCTACTACTACTACTACCCTCCCGGCGAGTACTACTACGAGGAGCCGACCGACGACCAGGAGTAGGATCAAAGGGTCCAGGGCAGGAGGCCTACGCCTTTCGATCGTAGCTTTTATTTTGCCCCGCCTTGTTAAAGGCTTATCTGTTTTATGTTTCAGTCTGTACCCAGACTCTGATGCTTCCGCTGATGCTTGTATGCCATCGAGCTATGTATTCAAGCCCTCGAGGCCCTGGCTTGTAATATAAAGCTTGTATGATTTATTTATGTTTTAGAGTTGTGTTGTGATATCTTCAAGTGAGTCCTTAGGCTTGATCGTGTGCATTTGCGTGTATGGTTAGTGCACGATTAAGCCAGGGTCGTCACAAGTTGTTATCAGAGCCGACTACCTCTAGGAACCCCCTTTCCAACTCCTTGGCCAAAGTTGAGTCTAGTGGTCCCAAAACTGTTTTACTAACTTGGCTGTGTGGCCTACGGGCCCACGTCGCCAACTGGGTGGTATTAGGATCTTTTACTCCTCAATCTTACTCTGGGATTCTGATCTCTCTTCTATTCGGGTTAAATGATTTTGCTAACTCTGGCATTAGGATCTCGTAACCACTTCCTCCCGGAGAGCCCCTTCACTACAGATGCTTGTCCGCTTCATCAGAAGACTCTGAAGATAATCCTCGTCGTTAATCGAGACCCTGTGCACTGCTTTGCAGTTCCTGATCACCGACAAACCCCCGTGGATAACTAACCATCCTTATTGTTTGTACCTTGATTCCCAATTACTCCGCTATGTGCGAGATACCCCGTAATACTCCTCATTAATATGGAATCCTTTGAGTCTACTATCGTGCAGCTTCTTTCGCACTGCGGGTAATTCCTCACATTTATCAGGGATTCGTTCATCCCTAGTTGATCATGTGCTTCGCAACATCATTCCCACTATTACTCGATCTTCCGAAAATTCTCTGCACCCTATTGCTCTTGAAATTCTTGCCTACTTGCATTATGGGTAACTCCATATGTCTAGTAATCCCTGTCAACATCCTTTGCCATTACCATTTTGGATCCCTTGAATCAATATGCTGTGAATGTTCGCAATCATCAGTCGATTTCTAGAACTCGTCCTTCCGGCTCAATCATCATTCCGGACATGAGCTGGTTCTCGGCCAATCCAGCATTGGTTGATTGTCCAACTAAGCCTGTTCAATTTACTTGTCCTTTTGCCCAGGTGATCTACCTGCCACTACTCACTATGGAGGTCGTGATCCCTCTAGATATTATACTTGAGTTATTCAAGTATTTCCTTAATCAGATGTGCTTGCCTCCCGTTCTTCCTCGGGGAACTCTCAGGTGGAACCAGTTGTTTAAACCTTACCCCGTTAGTTCTCACGGATCACTTGATTCCTTTTGTGGACAATTATCCGACCGATTCTTTTCTATTCTAAGAACTTTATCGGTTCCTTCCCCGTTGACATTGCCTTTGGCACTGAAGCATTCTCTACTTCTTGCCGTCTGAATATCCGCCCTGCTTGCATGGCACGGAAAGGCAGTGCATTCCTTCTCCATATTGACCTCGGACTGATTACTGACCAGGACATGTCACGTTACCATGGATGGAGATCTCTGCAATATGGAACCCTAAAGTTGTCTACCTAGTTCTGTTCAACCTACTCCTATTTGGACAGTGCTTTTGCTACTGATCCTTCATTTCTGAACCATAACTCCTTTGAACTTAAACATCGGAATATTCTGATGTTTCTATAATCTGATGTCGTTACATTCTTTCTTCTTCTGGTTGAGTACCGCTACTCACGTCAGATCCTTTGTCGTCTACCTAATCTTTTGTTGGATTAATATCCGACAGTATCCTTCATATTCAAACATCTTATGAGCTCTTCCCTTGGTATTCAGTACCTCCGGTAAATTGTATCATCTGCTTTGACTTTGATACTCTGCTTTCGACTCGTATCTCTTGCTTGGATGATGGATGTATAGACTCGTAAAATGTCCCGATGGGTTGTATCTATGCTTCCGCCATCTGCGAGAACCCAGAAACTTCTACGAGTCATACTCTTCTGGTGTTTCCCCAGATAAATTTTCAACTCTACAACTTCTTCAAAGATGAGAAGTGAATGAAAGGTTATGCATTGAAGAAGTGGGATTCGACCTTGGACCTTGTGTTCATGCCCATGGACCCGATGTAGAACTTATCATGGAAGCTGCTCGTAAAATAAATATTTCCTGGGTACAAGTTCATCTTGTATCTATAAATTGATCCTTTGCAATCGTGGTTTCGACCATATTTCCTCCTTGATTCCATTTCCTGGATAAGTTAAAATACTTGCCCTCTGCAAATCATTTCCCCCGTTCAACCTCAACTCCATTTTACCTTCCGGTATTAACCCTAGTAATTATTACTGGGAAGTTTAATACGCCATCACATCATACCTAGCCTGATCGGCTATATTTTTTTTTATCGTGCCAACTTTTAACTGTGCTACCTGGCCCTTCTTCCCAGAGCACAATCTTCGACGATGCGTTAAGCTTACGTCGATCTTCCTCATCTTGTCATTTCACCTCAAACAACAAGCTTGACTTCGAGCTTGTGTCATATCCGTGGTTCCAATAACCTTTCCCTTCGGCATTCCTTTTGCTTGATGTCATCGCTGCTCGATGGCATCTTCCTAGAAGCCCCTCGATAAATTTGTCGTGATCACTGTCAACACTTTGACTTCCTCGAAGATGCCCATCAAATTCATGGCTAGAAATACCATCTCTGCCCCTCGATGATTTGTGATATCATCGATGACATCCTTGACTTTCTACCAACACAGACCTGGTTGTGCTTGGTTATTCCTTACGCTCTGAGATAACCCTGGAATTGTTTCTCGGTATCTCTTGAGATCTTCGAACCCAATTTTTTACTGGACACCACATCATTGCTGCCTCGAGGCATGACTGTGGTATTTTGAACACCAACTTGAACATTGTAAGCACCTTGCTAAAATGTTTCTCGAACTATTATCCAAACACCGTTGTATGGGTAAAACTCATAATTTCCCTACCCTTTTGACTAAATGATTTCATACTTGGAGCCTTATCATGTATACCATGTTTTGCCTTCCCTTGCGAATGATATACTCCCAATTCTTTTGTGTAAACACCTTTTCCTTTCTATTGTTTTGTTTAACCTTCCTTGTGATCTATATGATGTAAGCAGAAATAATTCCCTACTTATAAAACACCCCGGTCTACAACTCCGCCAGTGAGACCCTGTTATTATTGTTGATAACATTCCAGTAACCACCGATGGACGAGAACTTTGCCTATTGGTCCGCCTCGTTCAACGAGCAGGAAGATGGTTCTCTTCGTCCCTCGCCCTTGGTACCGATGTTATTACCAACATAACTGACAGACTATCCTCTGACATACCTTGTTGTCATGACCGGTAAAATGTCACCGATCTCCCTACTTTTGATCGCCACCCCTTCCCTCACAGTTCCACAGGATCGAAACCCTGACTCCCATGTGTAACCTTGATACCGAAGTATTCTTTGCACCTGACTTGGAGAGTTATCACGAACCACTCTCCGAGAAATGATCTATTCCCGATGTCCTGAACCCCTTTTCACACTCTGTTTAGTTATCGGTCGGATGTCCTTTCGCTTGATACTTCTTATCATACCTTCATAATTTGCTCTCGATGTTTTCCTAAGTTTTAACTTGAGAGGCACTTCTGCCACCTTCCCTGAATTGTCCATCAGATAATCGACCCTATAAGGGTCAGTTCTTCCGAAGTTACCCCTTTTCTTCCCCACTTAAATCTCGGGACGAGATTTCTTGTAGTGGAGGAGATTTGTAACATCCCTAGATATCAACCCTGTCATCAAGCTAATTAATTAGCCATGTCATAGTGATCATTCCCAAATACACTGCAACTAGGAAATAATTCAACTCCAATGCAAAATTCAAAATGCAAGTCAAATAATTATTTCCTCAAACAGCCAAGCAAAAATGTTCATAACGTTGCAAATATTTTAGGAGAAAATATAAAACTATGACCAATATTAATGGAGTTAGTTAAGAGACTCTAACAACCTCAAACAGTGCCAAACATCACTTTTTAAATGCCATATTCATTTTTGGAATAATCAAATGAGCTCCAAAAATAACCAAACTTTTTGTGGCAGTGTCTAAAATCACCAGGGAATTATTGGGACCTTTCCCATATTTTTCCTAAGTGATTAGGAGGCCTAAATAAGTCCTTCTCTCTCTCTGTTTATTAATAAAAAGAGAAACAGAAAAACAGAGAAATAGAAAATGGCCGAAGCCACTTACCTGGACGGCCCAGCAGAGCACAGCACCTGGCAGCCCAACTGGCCCAGCCGCCGCGGACATCCCTTCCCTCCCGCGTTGTCACGCCCGCACGCTGACACGCCGTCGCCCGCCTCGCTGTCGTTCATCCGGCGACTCTGCGGCGCCGATAAGAGCCCCCTCCAGCAGCCTCTCATCCCCCTGGGCGAACCCTAGCCCCCACTCCTCCCCATTTCCCTCCCCTTTCTCGATCCGGCTCCTCCCGAGCGCACCCGTCGCCGTCGCCGTGTCGAACTCGCGGCCACCGAGCCCCTGCCCTCGCCGACGGCTACTACTACTACCCTCCCGGCGAATACTACTACGAGGAGCCGACCGACGACCAGGAGTAGGATCGGAGGGTCCAGGGCAGGAGGCCTATGCCTTTCGATCGTAGCTTTTATTTTGCCCCGCCTTGTTAAAGGCTTATCTGTTTTCTGTTTCAGTTTGTACCCATACTCTGATGCTTCCGCTGACGCTTGTATGCCATCGAGCTATGTATTCGAGCCCTCGAGGCCCTGGCTTGTAATATAAAGCTTGTATGACTTTATTTATGTTTTAGAGTTGTGTTGTGATATCTTCAAGTGAGTCCTTAGGCTTGATCATGTGCATTTGCGTGTATGGTTAGTGCACGATTAAGCCGGGGTCGTCACATATAGTATCAGTCTTGGATGTTTTATATGCATTTGTATGCTATTTTATATCATTTTTTGGGACTACCTATTAACCTAGTGCCCAATGCCAGTTGCTGTTTTTTTTTGCCTATTTTTGGTTTTTCAGAAAATCAGTACCTAACAGAGTCCAAACGTTACGAAATTTTTTGACGATTTTTTCTGGACATAAGAGATGCTGGAAGCTTCGGGGTTCGTGCCCTGTTTCCTTGTGGGCCCCTCGAGGCTCCGTCTGACCTAATTCCACTTCTATAAATTCTCAAATATTGGGAAACCAACAGAGAGCCACCCGAAACACTTTTTCAACCATCGCAAGCTTTTGTTCTTCCATGATCCCATCTGGAGGCCTTTTCCGGTACTCTGCCGGAGGGGGAATCGATCACGGAGGGCTTCTACATCATCCTTGCTGCCTTTCGATGATGCGTGAGTAGCTTACCACGGACCTACGAGTCCATAGCTAGTAGCTTGCTGGCTTCTTCTCTCTCTCTCTCTCTCTCTCTTTGATCTTCAATACCATGTTCTCCTAGATGTTCTTGGAGTTCTATCCGATGTAATCTTCTTTTGTGGTGTGCTTGTTGGGATCCGATGAATTGTGAGTTTATTGGGTTTATGATCTGAATATTCATGAGAAGTAATTGAGTCTTTTCTGAACTTTATTATGCCTGATTTTTATAGCTTTGTATTTCACTCCGATCTATCCATTTGGTTTGCCCAACTAGATTGATTTATCTTCAGTGGGAGATGTGCTTTGTGATGGGTTCAATATTGCGGTGCTCTATCCAAGTGACAGAAAGGGACAAGACACGTATTTGTATTGTTGCCATTAAGGGTAAAACGATGGGGTTTATTCATATTAGTTGAGTTTACTTTGTCGACATCATGTCATCTTGCTTAAGGCGTTACTCTGTTTTCATTAACTTAATACCCTAGATGCATGTTGGATAACGGTCGATGGGTGGAGTAATACTAGTAGATGCAGGCAGGAGTGGGTCTACTTTTCTCATACGTGATGCCTATATACATGATTATTGCCTTGAATATCGTCATAACTATGCGATTTTCTATCAGTTGCCCAACAATAATTTGTTTACCCACCGTATGATATGTGTTCAAGAGAGAAGCCTCTAGTGAAAACTTTGGCCCCCGGGTCTACTTTAATCATATATAAAAACACACAAAAAACATTGCTGCAATTTTTACTTTATTTTATTTTGCAATTTATCTATCTACACTACAGGAATCAGGTACTTTGCCGTCTGCCATGGCGGACGGCAAAGGCATGCCCGGCGGACGGCAAAGGCCTTTGCCGTCCGCCAGCAAACTGTAACACCCCTATGTAATTGCCACTGTGATCAGTTGATGATAATGCCAAGTCATGACCATTTGCAGTGCCAAGTCACTTGGATTAATGAAACAATTCAAATTCAATTCTGAAAATCAACTCAAATTCATAAGTGAAATATGAAGTTGATCAAACACTGTTGGAAAAATGTTCATTAATTGGCAAATAATCCAGGAACATTTATAAAACCATAATCAATATTATTGGAGTTAGTTAAATGACTCAAACAACTTGAAACAGTAACAAAACATCACTATTTAATTTATTTATCATAATATCAAATTCAAATGAAATCCTATTTTGCCCAAACCAATTTTTGGTGAAAGGTAATATTGCATTGTAAAACTTGGGCCAACTCTCACATTTTACAAAAGTGCCTTAGTGGCCTAACTATTTCCAAAACAGCAAAGAAATAAAAAGAAAGAAGCAGAAAAGGAAAAGAAAGAAAAAGGGCAGAGCAGCCGCACTGGACTGAACCTAAGTGCACAGTGCACGGCCCAGCCCAGCCGGCCCCTCTCTCTCTCCTCCTTCTTCTCCCTCCTCCCCGTGTCGTCCCGGCCATGGACGAGCGCGCCCGCTCCGGTCGACGTTCGACAGCGCGACGCCGCGGCCGTCCGCGAGGGGATAAGGCCAGGCCGTGCATCCCCCTGTCCTCCTCGTCATTCTCCCCCTCTCCCCGCTCACTCCGTCGCCTCGCCTCCTTCTCAGATCCACCGCCCGAACGCATCTGCCGCCGCGCACCGTCGTCCTCGCAGTCCCCGTCGTCTCCGAGCCGAGCCATCATGCCGTAGCGCTCCGCCGCGAAGAGCCGCGTCGTCTGGTGCCCCTAGTGGGAGCCGGAGAGCTCCACAACGAGCGGAGCCAGCCGTCCCCTTCCGCCACTGTCGCCGGTGAACTTCGTCATCTCCGGCGACTGCAGCTACTACTAAGCTGACACCGGGCCACCTTGTGCCTCCCCGGTGAGCTCCTCTTCCTTCCCCACTACCTGCTGGCCCTAGCGCGTATCCTAACTACCTTTTCCACGCGCACCCGAACACAGCGCCGCGGGGCTCGTCGTCGGCGAGTCTTCGGTGACCTTATGGTCACGGGCGAGTGCCCGTTAGATTCGCCGTACTGCGTAGCACCCGCCTAGCTCTTTCTTCCGTTCGTTCGGGCGCCGAAATGGTCTCCCCGTAGAGCTCCCGAACAAGCTCGTTGCCGGTGAGGTTGTGCCGCTCGTTTCCGGTCGTTTCAGCCACTCCGACCACCGCCAGTCGACGCGCCGTCGACTCACCGTTCCAATGCACCCAACCGCGACCAAAACGGTGGTCTGTGCGCGGTTTCCGACCGGTGCCCGCACTCGCGCCGCCGCAAACGCGCTCGCCGGCGTGATTCCGGTGGGTCGCCGGCCACCGCTGACCTGGACTGACTACTGGGGCCCGCCGTGCCACTGACCAGTGGGTCCAGTTGACCTGTTGACCGGGTCAACTGCTGACTGGGCTGTCCCCGTGTCACTGACATGTGGGTCCTGTCCATTTAATGATTTTAAATAAATATAGGCCGGTTAATTAGTTAAATTAATTAATCAAAACACTAATCACTCACTGACAGAAGGGCCCCACCCAGTTATTTAACCCAGCTAGATTAGTTTAAAACTCTGTTAAACTAACAGAGACTGACATGTGGGTCCCACTGGACCCACATGTCAGGTTTGACTCTGGTCAGCCGCTATTGACTGCTGACGTCACAGTGACATCATGCTGACATCATAATTCATTTCTGTTAATAAAAATAATTCCAGAAAATCAATTAATCTTTGAAAATTCATAGAAAATAAACCGTAGCTTGGATTGAAAAACTTAAAACATGAAAGTTGCTCAGAACGACGAGACAAGTCTGATCGTGCCGTATGTTTCCATGCCGGAACCTCCTACGTAGGAGAACTCATAACTCCGAGCCCGATTCCGGTAGATGAATAGTGCACACACACCGGGTAATAAATCCCTCGATAATCGTAAAAATAACTAAAGTGACTTAGATGCAACTTTAGGCAACCCTGCACTGCATCGTAGCATAGCATGCACTATGTTGCATTTGTTGCATTATGTTTACCTGTTTCTTCCCCCTCTTCTCTCTCGGTAGACCCCGACGTTGACGTAGCTCCCGAGGCAGACGCAGCTCCGGAGCACGACTACGTCCCCGACGACACCACTGAAGACCTTGCCCTTGCCGCAGAGCAAACAAGCAAGCACCCCCATTTTGAACATGCCTATATCGCCTATTCTCTTCTCCCTTATGCTTGCATTAGAATTGCTGCTGCTACTGTTCTCCTATATCTGCTGCATAGCCTGATTATTGTAACCTGCCTTGTTACCCTTTTTGCTTATCCTAAACTGCTTAGAATAGGTTGGGTAGAGACCGACAGAGACCCCCACTATATCCCGACTGCCCCGCTGGATTATCAGAAAACCCGATCAACGGGAATGAAGACCAGGCCCCGGCACCGCACATCACTTCCCCCTTAGTTGCCGACACTACTGGGTTACTATCGAGTGCCGAGGGTGATACCTCGTCATCACTTCTGATGGTAACCTTGTAGGTTAGTGAATCGGTCGTGGTAAGCGAGGGTGATTCCTCCTACACCACCCCCGATAACAGCGTCGTCGTGCAACGCTTCAAGTGTGGACCTCGGGGGTGTTTCCTCCTTCGTTCACCTTGACGGTAACGTCAGAGGGAATTCTATCGAGGGTGATTCCTCAGGGTTCCCCTTGATGTTGGACACACAGTTACTATTGATACTGAGACTTACACTGTACCATGTTACTAAAGATGGGTCGGCCCTGAGGGGTACCCGCGCGAGCTTAATTGCGAGTGATGAGTAATCGGGTGTACCTGGAGGGTACCCGAGAGTTGAACACGAGGCGTGGCCGGGCATTCCTAGCCCTTGCCGCAAGTCCTCGAGACGGGGCGATGGGGTCACATCGATCGTGAGTCTCTGCTCGCTTCCGCGCGCTCCTAACCCACTAAGCGGTTTGGATATTTGATCCGAGGGGCCTCTGGCCTGACAGCACTAACCATCACGTGGGCATAGTATGGGCATTCTGCGTCGTATACTTCAGCCGAAGCTCAATAGATGTCAGCAACTGAACGGCACACGCTGGGTTGGACTGGGAACGCAACTGCACTTGTATAAGGGGTTGCTAGGTCTGCTCACCGGCGGTGTACGCAATGTGCAGGAGCGTCCGGGGCGATGGCCCAAGACCCCTGGGGGCATAGGTTTAGTCCGGCGTGCTGACCTCTCTGTTAAGTATTCGGTCGGGTTGCGGCATATCATTTGGCCGAGGCCGGGCATGACCCAGTAAAGTGTGTCCGGCCGGAGTTAAACGAGCGTGGTGGGTAACTTGGTGCACCCCTGCAGGGAAGAACTTATCTATCGATAGCCTGTCCTACGGTAACGGACACTCGGAGTTGTATCCCGATCAGGTACAACTAGAACTTGAGATGATAACTGGATAGTACGGCTCTGGGATTGCTTTCTCGCAGGAAGTCGAGGAAGGATCTCTGGCCGAGGTTGATAACACTACTACTACTTTACTTTATGCTAATCTGCACTCTTCTAATGCTACAAGACTGCTAAAGATGTTGAAGATGCTAGTCTTTGATAGGACTAGGCTTTCCCCTCTATTCTGGCATTTCTGCAGCCCAGTCCACATATACAGCCTCCCTTTGATAATGTTGCATATGTAGTGTAGATCCTTGCTTGCTGAGTACTTCGGATGAGTACTCATGTTTGCTTTGCTTTCTTTTTTTCCCCATATCCATTCGCTGTTTTCAGACGACGGAGCCCCTGAGTTAGCTGCCCCCGCCGACGGCTATTACTACTACCCTCCCGGCGAGTACTTCTACAAGGAGTCGACCGACGACTAGGAGTAGGATCGGAGGGTCCAGGGCAGGAGGCCTACGCCTTTCGATCGTAGCTTTTATTTTACCCCGCATGTCTAAGGCTTATCTTCCTTTCTGTAATATATCTGTACCCAGATATCTGATGCTTCCGCTGACGCTTGTATGCCATCGAGCTATTGAAAGTACATGTAGTCCCCATGTGTGGTTTTGGTAATTAAATGACAATCCTAATGGACTAATGTTTGCATTGAGATATACATTTGAAGGAAAGTTCCATTTGCAATGCATGAAGAATATTGGATGAATTGATGGATGAAATCCGTCAGCATAAATATATGCATTGGGACATGATAATGAATGACAATTCCTATGAAGAAACAATGACATCAAGTTATATAGGAAGGTTTGTCCCATGGGTCATGCAAGAAGGAGATTGAATGGATTCGGAATGAATGCCATATACATATAGTTGTGCATCAAGATTAATCATGGAGCAAAGATAAATGTTGACCAAGATGAAGATCAAAGATTGAATTCAAAGACGGTCAGCACACAAGCGCAAATCATGTGCCACATGAGATCTTGTGGTATGGTTTGAATTTGTCAATTGTGCTTTGTGTACTAACCCATTCTATGTGTTTTCTATGTCTGTGTGGGTTAGGTGATTCTCATGGACTTACATCAAGAGAAAGATTTCAAGTGCCCATGAGAGGATGACATCAAGTGATGATGATCATGGTTTACAAGGGCAAGTTCAAGATAGGCAGTCTAGAGAATTACATGCTTGAAGCTTGCAGATGATCATGTGATGGACACGTGAAGATGAATACAAATCAAAGCTTCCCACATTGTGTATGGGGGAGCTACTTGAAGACTTCACCAATGTCTTGCCTTCAACTTGAGCCAAGAAGAAACATCAACATCAAGCTCAAGTGAAAGGCTCGAGTCAAAGGTATTAGTTCCTTTGACGTTAGTGTTGTGGAATGATGACCACCGAAGAAACACATACACTCAAGAATGGATTCTCGATAGCTATGTAGTATAGCTCTTTTATGATTCTTGAGTTATAGGGATCCCGCACTATTAAGAGGGTATCAAAGGGGTTCGTGATGGATTTGCTCAAGTCAACATCTTCTCTACACAATTCCACTCCTATCCTATCTACCAAACAAAATCCAAAGCCAAATAGGTTTCCCAAATATATGATAACACCTTTGCATATTTGGCATCCTCCATTTTGGTTGATCTTGGATGGTTCTCTATGTGAGGACCTGGGGTTTTTCCATAGCTTCAAAACGAGCCCAAGATCATCAAAATCGGAGTTCGTATGAAAAAGTTATGCATGTTTTACTTTCGGTATGCTGGCTGTTTTCCGCGGGGATGGAAGTTCCGGGCAGCCCGGAAGTTCCGGGGGCCGGAAGTTCCGGGCAGGTTTCGGGGAAAGTTCCGGGCTAACCAGAGTGTTTGCACGTATCTGGCCCAAAGGGAGCCCGGAAGTTCCGGGCCTCCCGGATGTTCCGGGAGCCAGAAGTTCCGGGCAGATTCCGGGCCAAGTTCCGGGCTAACCAGAAAGTTTGCACATATGTGTCCAATAGGGGGCCTGGAAGTTCCGGGCTGCGTTTTTCTGTGCATAATGGGCAGATTTGGTGGGGGCACTATATAAGGTACCCTTCTTCCCCAACGAGCTAGGGTTCCACATCCGAAATTTCCCCATTCTTGAGAGCTCACTCCTCCTCCCCCAAGCCTAAGAACTCCAATACATTTGGGGGAAAACTATCCCATGGATCTAGGGTTCATTTGTTGAACTCTTCATCCAAAGGAACCCAAGAACACCCAAGTGGTTCCCTTTCCTTTCTCCTACACCAAATCAAAGATTTCGGAGAGATTTGTGAGAGTTCTTGAGAGAGATTTCATCCAAGCATACATCCACTCCTCCTCTCTCTTTTGACCAAAGTAATTTGTGATTTGAGCAAGTCTTGAGCATTTCCCCCTTTGGTCTTGTTACTATTGGAGGTTGGAGACTCCTAGGCGGTAGGAGTACTCCGGTGAGGAATCAACTTGTGATTTGTCCCCTGGAAAGTTTGTGAAGGTTTGGAGGCCGCCTCAAGGTCTACCACTAGTGGTTGAGAATCGCCTTCGTGGTGATATCTCAAGGAGAATAGGGTGAGCCTTCGTGGTGTTGGTGTGCCTTCGTGATAACACCCATCCCTCCAACGGTGACTAGCTTCCCTCCAAGGAAGTGAACATCGGGATACATCCTTGTCTCTGTGACTTCGGTTATCCCTAACCCTTTCTCCTTACTTGTGGTTTACTTTGGTCACTTGACCGTGCATTCACTATATCTTGTTGTACTCATTATATTATGTTGGTTCATTACATTGTGTTGGCCATTTCCTTGTAGAGATTATTTAGGCCTACACTTCATATTCCACAATTCATACTTGCTACTATTGATATACTTTGTGATTAGTGTGAATTGCTAACTTGTGTCATACACTTCCATATATTGGGATATTACTCAAGTAGTTTGTGTAACTTACCTGTGCTTACTAGTATCCTTGTTGTGCTCATCTTATTTAGAATAAGTTGTTGGTGCACTTAGTGAGCCTAGTATATTTAGGATTTGTGCTTGAAAAGTATCCGCTTAGTTTATTTCCGCATTAGGATATAGCCAAATCCATAAAAGATTTTAAAACGCCTATTCACCCCCCCCCCCCTCTAGGCGACATCGTGGTCCTTTCAGCTATGTATTCGAGCCCTCGAGGCCCTGGCTTGTAATATAAAGCTTGTATGACTTTATTTATGTTTTAGGGTTGTGTTGTGATATCTTCAAGTGAGTCCTTAGGCTTGATCGTGTGCATTTGTGTGTATGGTTAGTGCACGATTAAGCCGGGGTCGTCACAGGTTGGTATCAGAGCCGACTGCCTCTAGGAATCCCCCTCTCCAATTCCTTGGCTGAAGTTGAGTCTAGTGGTCCAAAACTGTTTTACTAACTTGGCTGTGTGGCTTACGGGCCCACGTCGCCAACTGGGTGGTATTAGGATCTTTTACTCCTCGATCTTTACTTTGGGACTCTGATCTCTCTTCTGTTCGGGTTAAATAATTTTACTAACACCGACACTTAGGATCTAGTAAATTCCATCCTTCCGGAGAGCTGGATATCTGTGCGATTTCCCTGTCATTGATCTGATTAGCCTGATAATCATTTTCCTTTCCATTGTTTTGTTTAACCTTTTTCTCCGAGATCTGACAACCCTGAACTTCTTTATTTCAGATGGATCGTCTGTTTCCGCCACGTCCTACGACCCAGCTTGTGCTTCGCACTTGGGCTCGTGATGCCCCTGGGTTTCCAGCTGTCCTGATCGCCCTCTTGACTAGACTGGGTTACCGCTGGTACCCCGAGTACATGGTCTACGAGGTTTACCGCGAGTTCAATCAGGAGCAGTACTATGCTGATGTTCGTATCTATGATCAGCAGAATGACTCAGACACCAAGCTGTACCTTTTTCACGGTATCGGCGTGACGATTGAGATGGCAGTCCATGATGTCGCCTACTCTGCTATTGCATGTCTCCGAGGAGAGCACAATGCTAGCTTGGATGTCTCTGAGTTTCGATACATTCCGTATGCACCTGTTGGAGATGCTACTGGATACTACACAGCTGTCTGTGCCCCATACGAGCCTCGACGCTACGACCCACAGGTTCTGATTCAGTGCACTCAGGCTCTGGATCGCACTGTTCGGGCTCTTGCCATTGAGTTGTTCGCCACTCGAGCACGATACTACGAGGCTATGATGCAGTTGCTACCAGCTGTTCGTGCAGAGATACATCCGGAGCACATCCTTTACCCACGCAGGACCGAGATGCCATCAGGGATTGATTGGCTTGCGGTGGGAGGTCACACGCCTGCACGTGGACCTCTTCTTACAGTTCGAGACCGGGTTCTGCATCAGAGTGCACATGGAGCACAGGATCCTTCCGCGATGAACATTCGTCGTCCGCACTTGCAGCTACCCCGTTTCAGTGGTTTTCTCCGAAGTTGATGTAGCCTTTGCTATGTTTCGTTGTGTACTTCCTTACCGCGTGCCTGCGCGCCACCTAGCATGTCTAGCTTTTCAATTTGCGCCGTTATGCTGTCCGATTGTAACCGACTGTGTATGGATTTGTATGTCTTTAATGACTACTTTTAAGCATCTATTGCACTACTTAAATATTGTCGAGTTACATCATGTTTCTTGTTAAGTACTCGCAAAAGTTGTTGCTAAACTACCCCTATTGAATTGAGCAGGATGGCTGATAACAATCCACCACCGCCGCCACCACCTGACCACATGGCAGCGATGATGCAACAGTTTGAACTCAACCATCAATTCATGACGGGGATTATGCAACAATTCCCTCGTCCTGATGCTAATCAGCAGCCACCTTCAATCACATTGCCAGAGTTTATGCGACTCAGTCCGTCGTTCTTCCGCAACACAGTCAACCCGCTGGATGCCGATGACTGGCTGCGTGACATCTCCTATGAGATGGAGTCTGCTAATGTCGCCCCGGCCAATTATGTCACCTTTAAGACATACCTTCTGAAGGGTCCCGCATCTCAATGGTGGGCTACTCACCGACAGACCCTACCACCTGGTACCGTCGTCACTTGGGCAGAATTCAAGATTGCTTTTCGTGCCCGCTACATTCCTCAAGCTGTCATAGCCCGGAAGAAGGCTGAGTTCCTTAGTCTTGTTCAAGGCAACAAGACTGTGGAAGTTTATCAGCGTGAGTTTCTTGACATGTCTTGCTACGCTAAAGAAGACATCCCCACCGATGACCGAAGGCAGGAGAAGTTTCTTGAAGGGCTGCATCATGATATTCAGTTAGCTTTGCTTGTTCAAGACTATCCTGATTTCGCCACCTTGGTGAATAAGGCTATCATGGTTGAAACTGGTCTTAAGAAGCATAAGGAAGCGACCAGACGCACTCGTGAAGCGGGCTCATCTTCGGGCTCGCCATCCCAGAAGCGCCGCATCTGGATCCCTCAGAGCATGTACCGTCCAGCAGCACTAGTGTACAGGCCTTCTTATGCTGCACCTCGTCTGCCTCCTCCACCACCGAGGCAGCCTCTTCAAGCTCCACCACCTCGAGCTTCTGCACCTCGTCCTGACAGTGGACTATGCTTCAAGTGTGGCCAGCCAGGTCACCGTGCTAGGGATTGTTCTCAGAATCAGAATCAACTAGCTCTTCCTTCTGCTGGCCGTGGTATTCCTCAGCAACGCAACTATAATGCCAGACCTTCTTATGGTCGTGGGCAGAACTACCACGTCAACATGGCTGAAGCTCAAGATCAACCAGATACTGTGATGGGTACACTTCTTGTTAACTCAGTACTAGCTTCTGTTTTATTTGATTCAGGAGCATCGCATTCATTCATGTCAGAGCATTTTGCACTTTTGCATGACGTTAAATGTGAAACACTACACCATCCGTTAATAGTAAACACTCCCGCGGGTCGGTGCCAAGCCACCATATTCAGCCCCGAAGTCACTATTATGATTGAAGAGAGGAATTTTCATGCCTTCCCCATTATTCTGAATAATTCCAACATTGATCTTATCCTGGGAATGGATTGGTTGAAGGCTCATTATGCCTCAATCAATTGTGCCACCAAAGTTGTCCACCTCTTGCACCCATCAAATGAGATAGTGAACTACCATGCTCATATCACTCAGAACGTCGAGGCTCAAATTTATGCCTTGAATGCGTTGAACGCTTCTCCGCTTGAGGGGATTGAAAACATTCCAGTCGTCTGTGACTTCCAGGATGTCTTTCCAGAAGAACTTCCAGGAATACCCCCTGCTAGAGCTGTCGAGTTCGTCATCGATTTGAAGCCTGGCACCACTCCTATTGCGAAGCGTCCCTACAAGATGCCTCCGCACCATCTCCTCGAGCTTAGGGAAGAAATCGATAAATCACTTAAGAAGGGTTTCATTCGCCCTAGTTCGTCTGCCTGGGGAGCACCTTCTCTCTTTGTCAAGAAGAAAGATGGTACGAATAGGCTGGTCCAAGATTACCGCCCTATCAACCAGGCAACCATTCAGAATAAGTATCCGCTTCCCCGGATCAATGATTTATATGACCAACTTGCTGGATCTTCGGTGTTCTCTAAACTCGACTTGAGGTTGGGTTATCACCAGATCCGTGTCCGCGAAGAGGATATTCCGAAGACTGCATTCGTTACTCGTTATGGCTCTTATGAGTACACCGTCATGTCTTTTGGCTTGACAAATGCCCCAGCTACCTTCTCCCGCCTGATGAATTACATCTTCATGGATTATCTCGACAAGTTTGTCGTGGTATATCTTGATGATATTCTGGTCTATTCGAAGAATAAAGAAGAACATGCTGAACATCTTCGCCTTGTTCTGGAGAGACTTTGAGAACACAAGTTGTATGCCAAGTACTCCAAATGTGAATTCTGGCTTTCTGAAGTGACCTACCTTGGACATGTGATTTCCAAGGACGGTATCGCTATTAACCCGGAGTGAGTTCAGGCTATTCTTGACTGGACCCCTCCGAAGAATGCCAAGCAAGTCAGAAGTTTTCTCGGCCTTGCAAGCTATTACCGCCGATTCGTTGAGAACTTTTCCAAGATTGCCGAGCCCCTGACTAATCTGCTTCACAAAGGCGTTAAGTTTGAGTGGACAAACAAATGTCAGGAAAGTTTCCACACCCTTAAGGACAAGCTGACTTCTGCTCCAGTGCTTGCTCCTCCAGACTCTCGTAAAGACTTTGTTATCTTCTGCGACGCCTCTCGTCAAGGTTTAGGCTGTGTTCTAATGCAAGAGCGAAAAGTAATCGCTTACGCTTCGCGACAATTGTGTCCGCATGAAGAAAACTATCCAGTGCATGATCTTGAACTTGCCGCTGTGATTTATGCTTTGAAGCAGTGGCGTCATTACCTTCTCGGTAATCGGTGTGAGATTTATACCGATCATCAGAGCTTGAAATATTTGTTCACTCAACCGGAACTTAATCTTCGTCAGCAGCGATGGTTGGAAACAATTACGGACTATGATTATGGTATTTCTTATACCCCTGGCAAGGCTAATGTGATGGCTGATGCCTTGAGCCGCAAGTCCTATTGCAACAACCTTATGGTTAGGCAATCTCAACCACTTCTTTATGAAGAACTGCGCAAGTTGAACCTCTGTATCGTTCTGCACGGTTCTCTTAGTAACCTTGTGGTACAACCAGATCTTGAGAAAGCTGTCAAGATTGCTCAAGCTAAAGATGCCGAAATTGGTCTAATGAAGAAGGAACTTCACCTTGAAAAGTACAGGGATTTTTCGATTGCCGAAGATGGAACCTTGTATTTCAGGGACCGCATTGTGGTACCCCGCTTCGAACTCATGACTGACAAAGTCATGAAGGAGGCTCATGATATCCCGATGTCTATCCATCCAGGTAGCACCAAGATGTATCGTGATCTTCGTCAAAGGTACTGGTGGTCTAAGATGAAGCAGGATATTGCTTGATATGTTGCTGAATGTGACGTCTGCCGTCGCGTGAAGGCAGAACATCAAAAGCCTGCTGGAATTCTTCAACCGCTCCCTATTCCTTTGTGGAAATGGGATAAAGTGCAAATGGATTTAATAACTGGTCTTCCCAAGACACAGAAGGGTCACGATGCTATTCTTGTCGTCGTCGACCAACTTTCTAAAGTTGCACACTTTCTGCCTGTCAAAGAGACTATTACTGCTAGTCAGTTAGCAGAGCTATATATCTCCAGGATTGTGTCACTCCACGGTATTCCGAAGGAGATCAGCTCGGACCGTAGCAGTCTTTTCACTTCCAAGTTCTGGGAAAGTTTCCAAGAAGCTATGGGGACTCACATTACCTGGAGTTTGGCTTACCATCCTCAATCCCAAGGCCAAGTCGAGCGAGTCAACCAAGTGCTTGAAGATATGCTTCGAGCTTGCGTTATATCCTTCGGTAAGAAGTGGGAAGAATCTCTCACGTATGCCGAATTCTCTTATAACAACAGCTATCAAGCCAGCTTGAAAATGGCCCCCTTCGAAGTGCTTTACGAGCGTAAGTGTCGAACCCCTCTGAATTGGTCAGAAACTGGGGAACGACCTCTCATTGGACCGGACATTATTCAACACGCTGAAGAACAAGTCTGAATTGTCCGCGAAAATCTCAAGGCGGCTCAGGACCGTCAGAAGAGCAACTATGATCGCAAACGATGGGGCTTGACCTATCTACCAGGTGATCAAGCTTATCTTCGCGTCACTCCTATGAAGGGCACCCGTCGTTTCGGAATCAAGGGCAAGTTAGCTCCACGCTACATCAGGCCCTTTCGCATCGTTGCCAGACGTGGAATGGTGGCTTATAAATTGGAGTTGCCACCGCAATTCTCTCATATCCACGATGTCTTCCACATGTCGCAACTTCGTAAATGCTTCAAGGAATCTCCACACCGTGCAGTGGATCACGAGATGCTTGAATTGCAAGATGACTTATCTTATAAGGAGCATCCGATCCGCATCCTTGATGAAGCTGAACGTAGAACTCGTCAAAAGACGACCAGGTTCCTAAAAAAGCAGTGATCGAATCACACTGAAGATGAAGCCACTTGGGAACGTGAGGATCATCTTCAGGAAGAATACCCCGACCTCTTTCCTTCTACCTCCTAAATTCTCGGGACGAGAATTTCTTTTAGAGGAGGAGAATTTGTAACACCCCTATGTAATTGCCACTGTGATCAGCTGATGATAATGTCAAGTCATGACCATTTGCAGTGCCAAGTCACTTGGATTAATGAAACAATTCAAATTCAATTCTGAAAATCAACTCAAATTCATAAGTGAAATATGAAGTTGCTCAAACACTGTTGGAAAAATGTTCATTAATTGGCAAATAATCCAGGAACATTTATAAAACCATAATCAATATTATTGGAGTTAGTTAAATGACTCAAACAACTTGAAACAGTACCAAAACATCACTATTTAATTTATTTATCATAATATCAAATTCAAATGAAATCCTATTTTGCCCAAACCAATTTTTGGTGAAAGGTAATATTGCATTGTAATACTTGGGCCAACTCTCACATTTTACAAAAGTGCCTTAGTGGCCTAACTATTTCCAAAACAGCAAAGAAATAAAAAGAAAGAAGCAGAAAAGGAAAATAAAGAAAAAGGGCAGAGCAGCCGCACTGGACTGGACCTAAGTGCACAGTGCATGGCCCAGCCCAGCCGGCCCCTCTCTCTCTCTCCTCCTTCTTCTCCCTCCTCCCCGTGTCGTCCCCGCCATGGACGAGCGCGCCCGCTCCGGTCAACGTTCGACAGCGCGACGTCGCGGCCGTCCGCGAGAGGATAAGGCCGGGCCGTGCGTCCCCCCTGTCCTCCTCGTCATTCTTCCCCTCTCCCCGCTCGCTCCGTCGCCTCGCCTCCTTCTCAGATCCACCGATCGAACGCATCTGCCGCCGCGCGCCGTCGTCCTCGCGGTCCCCGTCGTTTCCGAGCCGAGCCATCATGCCGTAGCACTCCGCCGCGAAGAGCCGCGTCGTCTGGTGCCCCTAGTGGGAGCCGGAGAGCTCCACAACGAGCGGAGCCAGCCGTCCCCTTCCGCCACTCTCGCCGGCGAACTTCGTCATCTTCGGCGACTGCTGCTGCTACTAAGCTGACACCGGGCCACCTTGTGCCTCCCCGGTGAGCTCCTCTTCCTTCCCCACTCCCTACTGGCCCAAGCGCATATCCTAACTACCTTTTCCACGCGCGCCCGAATGCAGCGCCGCGGGGCTCGTCGTCGGCGAGTCTCCGGTGACCTTATGGTCACGGGCGAGTGCCCGTTAGATTCGCCGCACTGCGTAGCACCCGCCAAGCTCTTTCTTCCGTTCGTTCGCGCGCCGAAATGGTCTCCCCATAGAGCTCCCGAACAAGCTCATCGCCGGGGAGGTCGTGCCGCTCGTTTCCGGTCGTTTCAGCCACTCCGACCACCGCCAGTCGACGCGCCGTCGACTCACCGTTCCAATGCACCCAACCGCGACCAAAACGGTGGTCTGTGCGCGGTTTCCGACCGGTGCTCGTACTCGCGCCGCCGCGAACGCGCTCACCGGCGTGATTCCAGCGGGTCGTCGGCCACCGCTGACCTGGACTGACTACTCACTACAAGAAATGTGTTAATACATGACGGATTCAAACTGTCACATATGTGTGCAAAACCGTCAAGGTAGGTCGTCCATGACGGATTTGAAATTTGTCATGTATATCGCGTCATAATTTGACCACCATGCACTCCCTGACGGATCTTCAGAACCGTCATGGATCCATGACGGTTCTTGACCGTCATAATTTGCTGTTAGATAACGGAGTTAATCATGCACTACATGTCATCATCTGACATGGCTGCCAACATGGATCTGACGTGACGGCCCATGTAGTAGTTGACTCAATTAGAATTTTGGCCCACCAAATTTCAACTCGTCAAGACCGTCGGCCCATGTTTTCATCGGCCCCATAAGAATTTTAGCCCATTACATTTCAGATCAGTCAAACAGCCCACTAATTTCATTGAGACATGGCACATCACTTTGTTTCTCTTGTCCATGGAAACTTAAGTCGGTAAGAAGTTCTTTGATTATATATGCCCATTGCCTTATATAAAAAAAAGGAAATCGCATAAACACGTGAATAACTTTTTTATAAAAACGGAAGAAATACACAGAAAAAAACTTGGAATTGCAAATTGTTGTTTCCAGATCTGGCACTCTACAGCCACCACATCAAGCACCGCCCAGCGCTCGCGGGACATCAATCAGAGTTCGTCGCTATGGCTTTTCTGGCGAGGCAAACTTCTTTAAAATAAAATAAAATAATGACGACGCCGGAGACGCCCTTGCCGATGCGTTCACTCCTGCTGCTCATGTTGGAGGCGCCGATGTGGGGACGTCACATCCAGGCGAGGAGGAGGCCATCCATTGGTAGCGCTGGATCCTGGGGGCGAGATGATGACATCGCAATGGCCAACGACCCAGGCGAGGCGAGGAGGTCGTGAATGGGGCGCCGGTGTCCGGATCTGGCCGGATCCGGCCAGATCCCGACGAATTCGAAGGAGAACAGCGGCTGGGAGGTGACCTCGGGTGACGCCATGGGTGCTCGGCCTCCATTGCTGCAAGGAGAGGCAGAGGGAGAGATGAGAGAGGGGAGCAACAGAGAGAGGGAGCGCGAGGAGCGGCTCACCGGGTGCTGCGGCGGGAGGCGCGAACGGCGGCCCGTCGCGTGAACGGTGGCGAGCTCAGGAGTTCCTCAGGCGCGACGGCGCGGCTGCTGCTAGTACGGTGCTCCCGTACGTGTGAGAAGATAAGGATCAGGGAAAGCACAAATAGAGTAGTAGAAAGAGCAGGGACCGTTGGATCGGGTAAGAATGGACGGCGGAGAAGCGTGATCCGTGGGAGGCCTGGTTCGACCAATCAGAACGCAGCAGCCTAGAAAGATCTTCTGTTACTATAACAAAGTCCGGTGTGTTACTTAGACTAAAATTGAGGCTTAATACAACTGGTTTGTTTGCGCTAGTAATGCAGGGAGGTTGTCGGTTCAAAACACATACGCTATTATTTAATTTTTGGTTTTCGTTTTTTTTTTGCTTATTTTCCTAGTTTTATGTTTTTAAATTACTTTGCTCTTACATGGATAAATGAAATGGAATCTATTTTTTTCTACTCTATTTGGTGGCAAATATATGAACATATTTTCCAACGTAAATTTTCATGCGTTGCGGAGTTTGTTTTCATTTTTGAAATTAAAAAACAAAAAACTCAATGTTAAGGGTCAAGTCATGGCACTCTCATGTTTTGAATCCTTTGTTTTCTTATATAAGGCCTAAACATACGCTCAAGAACACAAATATAATTTTGCAATCTAATTTTGCCAACCTTTCTCAACCACTTGCATTTCAAATTAGAATTATACGCGTTGAATATCTAGAAATGCACTTGATGGCTTAAATATAGCAAACAGATTCCGAAAGATGCCAAATTTCCACATGGATCATGTAATGGTGTATCCTGAGTGTAGAAAAACTTTCAATGCCAACGGATGAAGCATCGGTTGCTTCGCCTTCAAACTAGACTCGTTCTCTCTCGAAACCATGTTTCTTCTCGGAGATGGTTCGATTTGTAAGCAATGTACGTCATAACTTTGACAAAACTTTCTCAAAATTTAACGATGCCCCACAGGGATCATATGATGGCACCATGAAAATTTTCATGCTTTCGGTGTCGAGTGTTAGCATACTCCTGTTTGGAATTCCTTTTCTTTTCTTGTATGAGGCTTAAACAAAGACTCATGGACACACATATGATTCTTCTACCCAATTTTACGAATATTTTCAACCACTTGCATTTCAAATTTGAATTATATCAGTTAAATGTCTAGAAGTAAACGGATTCCGAAAGATGCCAAATTTTATCTTGAGTGTAAAAAAAATCAATGCAAACGGATGAACCTTCGGTCACTTCGTCTTCAAACTAGACCAGTTCTCTCTCAAAACCATGTGTCTTCCTCGGAGATGGTTCGATTTCTAAGCAATGTACACCATTTTTTGCAAAAATTTCTCAAATTTTCACCATGCCATACAGGGATTATATGATAACAGCATGCCGATTTTCATTTTTTTCAGAGTTCGTTTTCATTTCTCTGGAATTAAAAAACCAAAAAACTCCATGTTCGGGGTCGCGTTTTGGCACAATCATGTTTGGAATTCATTTCATTTTCTTGCATAATTCTTAAAAAAAGACTCAAGGACACAAATAAGATTTTTAACCCAATTTTGTCAACCTATTCAACCACTGGCATTTCAAATTTGAATTATATCAGTTAAATGTCTAGAAATGCACTTAATGGCTTAAATATAGCAAACAGGTTCCGAAAGATGCCAAATTTGTACATGGATCGTGTAATGACGTATCTTGATTGTAGAAAAAAAAATGCAAACGCATGTAGCATTGGTCGCTTCCCCTTAAAACTAAACCAGTTCTCTCTCGAAACTATGCGTCTTCCTCGGAGATGGTTCGATTTCTAAGCAATTTAAGTCATAATATTTGCGAAACTTTCTCAAATTTTCACCACACCATTATTTCACACACTTGAAGTTCAAATTAGAGTTATATTCATTAAATGCCTAAAAATGCACTCAATGATTTACATATACTAAACAAACCTTGAAAAATATCAAATGAAGTAATTTTTTAATTTTTTATTCAATTAATTTCTAGCCATAATCATTAATTTCCTAACCTTTCATAGTATTCTTTTTCGGTTGCCCCTGTTCAACATCATTTATCGATAAAGTTTCATGGATGTAATTTGTTTCCTTTCGCATTAAATCAATTAATGCACATTTATTGATAGAAAAATATATACCGTTCAATTGGGCTAAAAATTCCATATCAAGCTCATGGTTTTATGTGTTTTACAGTTTTCATCTTTTTTGTTTTTCCTGTTCATTTTTCCTTTTTATTTTTCATATTTTTTTTATTAATTTTTCTATTCTTTTAGAAAATGCATTACAAATTTATTCAATAGACATTCTTCATTTTTAGAATGTACATGTAACATTTTTAGAATGTTCCCTAATAATAAAGCACGGACTGCTTCTTGTCGTCCGTCATTTAAATTGCCCCCAAAACTGCCGTAAATTACCCGCTATGCCACCCATAAGTCAAGAAAGCGATTCTTTTTTTTTTCAAAGTCACCGTCGCACTCAGTTCTTTTATACAGATGATACCCCTCATATATCAGACATACACTGGCGGCTCATTGGCTGAAGCCAATCATCCACCGCGCGAACCAGGGTTCGATCCCCAAGTTCGACCGATTTTCCTCCTCCTTTTTCTCACGCACCTCCTCCCTCCTACATACGCCTCCATGGGCCGGCCCGTGGGGCGTGACGCCCCTGTTTTTTTTTCATTTCGTTTTTGCCTTTTTTCTCTTTTCTCATTTCTGTTTTTGTTTGTTCCTTCTATAAATTAATTCGAGATTTCAAAATTACAAAAGGCTGCGATTTTTGAGAAAAATGTTCGAGAAATCATAGAATGTTTGTGAATTCCAAAAATGTGCGAGAAATCATAATTTTTTCGTAGTTTAAAAAAATATTGGTGATTTACAAAACTGTTCGCTGACTCAAAAAATGTTCATGAATTCGAAAACTATTCATGCATTTCAAAAAATGTTTGTCTGAACAAAAAAAATGTACATGAATTTGAAAACTATTCATGCATTTCAAAAAATGTTCGTCTGAACCAAAAAAATGTTCATGAATTTGAAAACTATTCATGCATTTCAAAAAATGTTCGTCTGAACAAAACAAATGTTCATGTATTTAAAAAAAGCCCAAAATTTTAAAACAAATGTTTGTCGATTCGAAAAACTTTTCATCGATTCAAAAGTCTTTCATGTCTACGAAACTATTCATGCATTTCAAAAAATGTTCGTCTGAACAAAACAAATGTTCATGTATTTAAAAAAAGCCCAAATTTTTAAAACAAATGTTTGTCGATTCGAAAAACCGTTCGTCGATTAAAAAGTCTTTCATGTCTACGAAACTATTCATGCATTTCAAAAAATGTTCGTCTGAACAAAACAAATGTTCATGTATTTAAAAAAATGCCCAAAATTTTAAAACAAATGTTTGTCAATTCAAAAAATTGCTCGTTGATTCAAAAGTCTTTCATGTCTACGATTTGGGTAGTTTTTGGAAAGTCTTTATATGTCTAGGCGCTAGGAGTAGTTTGTGGTCCATGAAATTTGTTTTTAAAGTTTTAAACATTCCCTTGCGCGGCACAATGACAAGTGTGTCATGCAGTGGCAAGCTCATTGCCTTGGGATTTACCACGTCGAATGCATTGCGATCACATGGACATCGCATCCACCATCAACGAGGGTGGGAAGAAAGATAAGTGGCAACATGGTGAGCCACCGTGTTAAAATAGAGGACGCTCATATTTTTGGGTATTGAGTCATACTTATTTGACTAGCATCTAATTCTTTTTGTCTTAATTAAGTATGGTAGAAAATTCTTATAATCGTGCATGGAAGAATATTATTGATTCATAAGATTGGCAAAAATTATTTAGGAGATTTGATGAAGGAAAACGCTTGAATATTTGATGGATGTTTGTTATACATTGGCATTAAGTACAACACTACAATACATAAATATTGTTGTTTCCCCAAAAAAATACATAACTATTGTTGTCTTTTCGTAAAAATAATAATACATATTGTCGCCTAAGCGTGAAAATTACTAAAACAATTACGCTTAAGTATGGTCAGTCTGCGAACTGTAGCCTACCTCGCAAGGAACGTAGAGGTTAGTGCTACATGGCTCGAATCCCCGTTCAATATCTTTTTTTTAACTACATAACTTCGCTCGTTATATGTACGCACTTGGAAAGCCATATACCAGAAACATTGACTTTGCTCTGCGGCAGCGAGGTAAGCATATGAGCGTGAGGTCCTTGGTTCGATCCGCTTGCGCCGTATCACCTTTTTCCCTTTTTTATAAGTATATATAAGAAATGATACGAACTTTTTTTTCTTTTTATAAGAAATGATACGACAACGCAGCAGCAACACGTTTTCCTAATCCCAAAAAAAAGCACGCCGTCCAGAACAGTTCGAACAACTTGAAAAAAAACCTGACATGTGTGGGTCAAACATGAATGCCACGTCAGCATGAGCCATCCATGACGGTCTGTTTGATATGCAGCTGGTCGATTCGTGACGGTATCCATGACGGTCCATCGTGACGGTGTCATTGTTGTTGGGCTTGTTCTCATCTCACTAATCAGTGACGGATTTCATGACGAAACAGAGAAATCCATCGTCGATCATGACGGTTCCTGAGAACGTCACCAGAAATCCGTCATGGAATAACAGTTTTCTTGTAGTGACTGGGGCCCGCCGTGCCACTGACCAGTGGGTCCAGTTGACCTGTTGATCGGTCAACTGCTGACTGGGCTGGCCCCGTGTCACTGACATGTGGGTCCCGTCCATTTAACGATTTTAAATAAATATAGGCCGGTTAATTAGTTAAATTAATTAATCAAAACACTAATCACTCACTGACAGAAGGGCCCCACCCAGTTAATTAACCCAGCTAGATTAGTTTAAAACTCTGTTAAACTAACAGAGACTGACATGTGGGTCCCACTAGACCCACAAGTCAGGTTTGACTCTGGTCAGCCGCTGTTGACTGCTGACGTCACAGTGACATCATGCTGACATCATAATTCATTTCTGTTAATAAAAAAAATTCCAGAAAATCAATTAATCTTTGAAAATTCATAGAAAATAAACCGTAGCTCGGATTGAAAAACATAAAACATGAAAGTTGCTCAGAACGACGAGACGAGTCTGATCGTGCCGTCTATTTCCATGCCGGAACCTCCTACGTAGGAGAACTCGTAACTCCGAGCCCGATTCCGGTAGATGAATAGTGCACACACAACGGGTAATAAATCCCGCGATAATCCTAAAAATAACTAAAGTGACTTAGATGCATCTTTAGGCAACTCTGCACTGCATCGTAGCATAGCATGCACTATGTTGCATTTCTTGCATTATGTTTACCTGTTTCTTCTCCCTCTTCTCTTTCGGTAGACCCCGACGTTGACGTAGCTCCCGAGGCAGACGCAGCTCCGGAGCACGACTACGTCCCCGACGACACCACTGAAGACCTTGCCCTTGCCGCAGAGCAAACAGGCAAGCACCCCCATTTTGAACATGCCTATATCGCCTATTCTCTTCTCTCTTATTCTTGCATTAGAATTGCTGCTACTACTGTTCTCCTATATCTGCTACATAGCCTGATTATTGTAACCTGCCTTGTTACCCTTTTTGCTTATCCTAAACTGCTTAGAATAGGTTGGGTAGAGACCGACAGAGACCCCCACTATATCCCGACTGCCCCACTGGATTATCAGAAGACCCGATCAACGGGAATGAAGACCAGGCCCCGGCACCGCACATCACTTCCCCCTTAGTTGCCGACACTACTGGTTTACTATCGAGTGCCGAGGGTGATACCTCGTCATCACTTCTGATGGTAACCTTGTAGGTTAGTTAATCGGTCGTGGTAAGCGAGGGTGATTCCTCCTACACCACCCCCGATAACAGCGTCGTCGTGCAACGCTTCAAGTGTGGACCTCGAGGGTGGTTCCTTCTTCGTTCACCTTGACGGTAACGTCAGAGGGAATTCTATCGAGGGTGATTCCTCAGGGTTCCCCTTGATGTTGGACACACAGTTACTATTGATACTGAGACTTACACTGTACCATGTTACTAAAGACGGGTCGGCCCTGAGGGGTACCCACGCGAGCTTAATTGCGAGTGATGAGTAATCGGGTGTACCTGGAGGGTACCCGAGAGTTGAACACGAGGCGTGGCCGGGCATTCCTAGCCTTGCCGCAAGTCCTCGAGACGGGGCGACGGGGTCACATCGATCGTGAGTCTCTGCTCGCTTCCGCGCGCTCCTAACCCACTAAGCGGTTTGGATATTTGATCTGAGGGGCCTCTGGCCTGACAGCACTAACCATCACGTGGGCATAGTATGGGCGTTCTGCGTCGTATACTTCAGCCAAAGCTTAATAGATGTCAGCAACTGAGCAGCACACGCTGGGTTGGACTAGGAACGCAACATCACTTGTATAAGGGGTTGCTAGGTCTGCTCACCGACGGTGTACGCAACGTGCAGGAGCGTCCGGGGCGATGGCCCAAGACCCCTGGGGGCATAGGTTTAGTCCGGCGTGCTGACCTCTCTGTTAAGTATTCGGTCGGGTTGCGGCGTATCGTTTGGCCGAGGCCAGGCATGGCCCAGTAAAGTGTGTCCGGTCGGAGTTAAACGAGCATGGTGGGTAACTTGGTGCACCCCTGCAGGGAAGAACTTATCTATCGATAGTCTGTCCTACAGTAACGGACACTCGGAGTTGTATCCCGATCAGGTACAACTAGAACTTGAGATGATAACTGGATAGTACGGCTCTGGGATTGTTTTCTCGCTGGAAGTCGAGGAAGGATCTCTGGCCGAGGTTGATAACACTACTACTACTTTACTTTATGCTAATCTGCACTCTTCTAATGCTGCAAGACTGCTGAAGATGTTGAAGATGCTAGTCTTCGATAGGACTAGGCTTTCCCCTCTATTCTGGCATTTTTGCAGCCCAGTCCACATATACAGCCTCCCTTTGATAATGTTGCATATGTAGTGTAGATCCTTGCTTGCTGAGTACTTCGGATGAGTACTCATGTTTGCTTTGCTTTCTTTTTCCGCCCATATCCATTCGCTGTTTTCAGACGACGGAGCCCCTGAGTTAGCTGCCCCCGCCGACGGCTACTACTACTACTACCCTCCCGGCGAGTACTTCTACGAGGAGCCGACCGACGACCAGGAGTAGGATCGGAGGGTCCAGGGCAGGAGGCCTACGCCTTTCGATCGTAGCTTTTATTTTACCCCGACTATCTAAGGCTTATCTTCCTTTCTGTAATATATCAGTACCCAGATATCTGATGCTTCCGCTGACGCTTGTATGCCATCGAGCTATGTATTCGAGCCCTCGAGGCCCTGGCTTGTAATATAAAGCTTGTATGACTTTATTTATGTTTTAGGGTTGTGTTGTGATATCTTCAAGTGAGTCCTTAGGCTTGATCGTGTGCATTTACGTGTATGGTTAGTGCACGATTAAGCCAGGGTCGTCACACAGATGGCAACAGGTCCGGCTAAACGAGCTACAGCAAAGGGCTCTTTGCCGTCTGCTGGCGAACGGCAAAGATGAAATGGTCTTTGCCATCTGCCAGCAGACGGCACACGTGTCAGCTAATGGCCGTTAGTGGGTTAACGACGTGCTTTGCCGTCTGCTGGCGGACGGCAAAGACCTTTGCATCTTTGCCGTCTGCCAGCAGACGGTAAAGTGCACAAATATGCCAGCCCAGAAGCCCCCCAGGTAGCTGCCACGTGGCAAGCTATGCCATCTGTTGGCAAACGGCAAAGATGCAAAGGTCTTTGCCGTCTGCCAGCGGACGGCAAAGCTGCCAAATAGGCCAGCCCAGTGCTGTAGGAGATATGCCCTAGAGGCAGTAATATCAGTTATTTTGTATCTCCTGGTTTGTAATGAAAGTTTATGATTCCATGCTATAACTGCAATGATTCTCGAGTCTACAATAAAACGAGGCTTGGAGGGAAACTCATGTGCACGTGTGGGATAATAAACGAAAAAATGTATTCCTGGTCAAGCCTCTTTGACTGGCTCGAGTATTGCATGATGATCCTGTTTTCCTGATCATGGGCATGTCTATGCCGGCAATTTTGAGGGCACAAATTGTTGGTAGAACACTTGTGTTGAATCGACCCATTTTGATGTTATGCTATGAGATGCATTCGTCACAAGTTAATGGTTTATAACACAGAGAAGTTAATGTTTGCATAATTCCTTAGACCATGAGAGTATCGAGTTCCTTCATACTTGCTTTGTGAACTTTGGGGTTTGTTAAACGTCATCCGTAACTGGGTGGCTATTACGGCGGCTTACGGGTTCACGGAAAAGTATGGCAAGTAACGAGATAGCTCAAGATTGGGATTTGCTCCTCCGACAATGGAGAGATATACTCAGGCCCTCTCGGTGTTACGGTATCCATCATCGTCTGGCCAAACACCTTGTGATTTGATCACTGGGATGCCGGAGCACGGAAACGAGAAAAGAGAACAAAACCGGTAACGAGGTAACTTGCATGATGGACAAATTGTTGATCCACAGGAATGCAATAAATCTCACCTTGGGTGTTTGTGACATATCGCGAAGCAACAAGAATAGCACACGGCAACTGGAGGTTCACTCGAATATTCATTCGTGTGGGTATAGGGGTCGATATGGGTGTCCACGGCTCCGATGTTGATCATTGATCGGAAGGGGTTCCAGGTCATGTCTATACTTCACCGAACCTATAGGGTCATACGCTTAAGGGTCATCTATCTGTTGAATACTAGACAGGGAGTCTGAGAGAAAGTTTCTGGAAAAAGTTTTTTTCGGAGACAGCGGAAAAGTTCCGACGAGAGAGGTCACCGGATGAGTTTCGGTGATACTGAAAAGTTGTTTCAGAGGATAACATAAAGTCAAATTGGTTTTGGCACATGCCTGATAATTCTTAGAGGGTGCCAGAACCATTCTGGAAACTTTTGGGAATTTTCTGGAAGAAAAACCGGAAATGTTTCGGAGCTGCCGGAACCACTTCAGATGCTTTTCGCAGATGAAAATCACTAATCTGGAATTATTCCAGAACGCGTTGAAAATTATTATGGTGGGTACTGGAAATGTTCTAAGCCCACATAAATATTTTCAGTTCGAACGGACGCTGAAAAATGTCGTCGTGAATAGTGAAAGTGCTTTTTGGGTTACTTTTTGGAAAGCCACTTGTTTGGGCTTTATCCCAAAATATCTAGGGATGACATGGATGGATTGGGAGGCCCTCATGGGGGCCCCCCAAGGGGTGTGGCCGGCCAAGTAGGTGGCTCCTCCTTGGAGCCCCTCTTGTTCCTTGTTTTCACCCTTAAACCATTGGTGGAAGGACTTCATTCATGTGCTTTTGGGTTTTATTGTAAAACCACCCTACCCCTTGGGATTTCCTATAAATAGAGGTGGAGGGGCAGCCCTCCACACTCATCCCTTGCTCTCATACACATGCCATGCATTATCTGGCTTCATCTCTCCCTCCCATGAAAAGAGTTTCGTAGAGCCGAAAGGCTGTCTGGGTTCCGGCAGGAACTAGTTCTGGACGGCGAAGCCCTGCCGGATAGCTGACACCGTATGTGTGCAACCCCATAGAGAGGTCGTAGTTTCGGTCTTTTGCCCGAGGGGCTGTTCGAGAGTCCTCCCGAAGGGCTGTCCGAGTCTCCGTTTGAGTTTCGAGGGTCCTCCCGAAGGGCTGTCCGCGACATTGTCCGGGGGACTGTCCGACTGCCTCCCGAAGGGCTGTCCGACGAGGGAGTACATCCTCGCGGTTGGGAGGTTGTAAATCCTAGCTGCGGGGATCTGCACCAACGATCTCCACCGACTCTTCTTCCGCTGGCTTCGAGTTGGTACGGATCAGATCAAACCTTGTATGCAGTCTCCATAGTGGTCCTGGGCGTGCTCGCTACCGAAAATTTTTGTTTTCTGTCGCGTTACCCAACAGTGGCATCAAGAGCCGTGCTATGCGTAGATGCAGGTTACGATCTAGAATACATGGAGATGTATGGGTATTGCATAATATAATTTTGGAGTAGATGAGATCTATTGCTGAAAATTATTTATGTGGGTGACAGATGAAATCTGTTACCCGACATTCTTGTTGCTTCCCTGGAATTTGCGTTTGCTCAATCTCGAGACAGCATGGTGGAATTTGACAAAGTTCTGGCAATCCATGATCCTGATTGATCATGGAAGTGCTATCAGTTCTTTGGGTTCTGCCATAGTCAAAAGAAAGATGAAATTCGCAGATGAATGGGCATTGCAGATATGATCTGCACGGGGGCCATGCGTATGACGAAGTTTAGTATGGGGCTCGAGATTTAATTATCTCGTGTTTCATACACCCCGAGATGTTAATCTAGCAACTTGAATAATCATACTTGATGATAAAACGTTGGTAGCTGCGGTTTAAGTCAAAACCTTAGAAGCCACATAAAATAAAATTTTGCATAAACCGATTAGAGGCGTCTAACTTGGTTTTGCAGGATGGTTTGCATGTGATGTGGTATAGCAATGCTCATATTCAATTTGATTATGTATGAGATGACTATATGATGTAATTAACATGACCTGCGTGTCATGATTTGGCATGATGGCTGGAGCCATATGATTGCACTTTAATGACCTGCGTGTCAACCTTAAGTAATGCATTTATTTTATCCTGCTACGGAGATAGCAATATTATCTGGTGCATCAACAAGGTGGTGGCAATCTGTGCGAAGGTGAACACCGACGCGAATGCCGAAGACGAAGAAATGAAAGACTTCTCCGTCAGAAGGGGCTATACCATATCATGCTATTATGAATTGCCTGAGATGTTTATCCCTCTTGATGCACCCTTCTTGATTGCGCGGTAGTCGCTTTTTATTAGGGTGATCTCTCACTTCAAAATATCAAAGTAGTTAGTGTTCACCCAAGTGTAGCACCGTCTGTAATTCGTATCTTTTCGGGGTACGCCATGTCCACATGGGTACGAACGAATCGAGAGGAATGAGGCGGGTGAGGTCAGACCTCGCAGCAAGATCACTTGGTTGTCTTTGACGTTCACGCAGGATCGTCCTGAGCTCGGAACACACCCATCGAAAGATGAACAGGAGTCACATGGAGATGTGATCGGCAAGTTTGCCTACCAATTGAAATTCTCGTCATCAGTGATGTCCACATCAATGGCGTTGAATCAAAGTGTGGGTCTTGTATCACTCATAATCAATTTTGAGAGATATTGATTTGAGTGGGAGCGCACTTTAGAATAAAATTGTTTATTCACTAGTGCTTTTTCATTATAAACAAAGTCTAAGTGAAAACTTGTGTTTTCCGTTGTAGATCAAATGGCTCGCAACACCGCGTTCAACTTAGGCCTGATGTTAGAGAAAGAGAAGTTAACTGCGACTGGAAACAACTATGCGGACTAGGTCCGCAACCTGAGGATTGTCCTCAGGAGCGCTAAGAAACTGTATGTGCTTGAAAATGCTCTTCCAGCTAAACCGGCGGCAGAGGCCCCGGAAGATGAACAAAATGTCTGGGCCACTAAGGATGATGATCACAACTTAGTGCAGTGCCTCATGCTAGCTTGCATGAGTACAGACCTTCAAAAATGTTTTGAACTCCATAAACCCCGTGATATGATTCGGGAATTGGATGCTCTGTACAAGGAAACCGCAAAGTCTGAACGATTTGATATCATGAAGGCTTTGATGGATTGCAAGATGGCTGAGGGTAGTTCAGTTGGCGAACACGTGGTCAAAATGATTGGCTATGCTGAAAGGCTTAAAACCCTGGAATTTCCACTTCCACCTGGCCATACGATGGACATGTTGCTTTCTTCACTCCCCCCGTCTTACGACGGTTTTGTATTAAACTACAACATGAGTGGGATGGAGAAGGAACCGGAAGAGGTGCTCGCCATGCTGAAAACTGCAGAAGGAGGACTGCGGAAAAATCGCAAGCAAGTGTTGCTTGTGAATAAAACCGCCAGTTTCAAAAAGAAAAAAGGCAAGCCAAAGAAGGGCAAGGGCGCCGGTAAGACCGGATCCCAAAGCAACTCTAAGGGCGGAGCCAAGAATGAAACTGAGTGCTTCTACTGCAAGGGCACAGGACACTGGAAGAGAAACTGCAAGAAGTATCTGGAAGATAAGAAGTCCGGGAAAACCGGAAAAGGTATAATTGTTATACAAGTTAATGTCATTGATGTTTTGCTTGCTGGTGAAAATTCTAAGTCTTGGGTATTTGATACCGGATCGGTTGCTCACATTTGCAACTCGATACAGGGACTTCAGAAGGTGCGCAGGCTGGCAAAGAATGAGGTCGTGATGCAGGTCGGGAACGGCGCTGGGATCGCCGCGCAAGCCGTCGGCATTATGCCTCTACGTCTCCCTTCGGGATTTATTTTGGAACTTAGTAACAGTTATCTTGTTCTGGCATTGTGTAGAAACATTATCTCCGGATCATGTTTAGTGCACGATGGGTATTCGTACAAGTCTGAGAACAATGGTTGTTCACTTTATTGTAAGGATATGTTTTATGGATTTGCACCCATTGTTGGGGGCCTTTTCATACTAAATCTTGAATGTGGAAATGATGTCTTTAACGTGAATGCTAAACGCCTTAAGAAGGATGCTACCACCACCACTTACTTGTGGCACTGTCGACTTGGCCACATCGGAAAGAAACGCATGCAAAAACTCCAGTCAAATGGAGTTTTACCGTCCTTTGATTTTGAATCATTCGACACATGTGAAGCTTGTCTGATGGGGAAAATGACCAAGACGCCGTTCACGGGTCATCCTGAACGGGCGTGTGAATTATTGGAAATAATACATAGTGATGTATGTGGTCCAATGAACACGGCCGCACGGGGTGGGTATTTTTACTTCGTGACTTTTACTGATGATTTAAGTCGGTATGGCTATATCTACTTGATGAAGCATAAGTCGGAAACCTTTGAAAAGTTCAAAGAATTTCAGAATGAGGTAGAAAATCATCGTGACAAAAAGATTAAGTTTCTGCGGTCTGATCGCGGAGGCGAATATCTTAGTCATGAGTTTGGCCAACATCTAAGTGACCGTGGAATCGTTTCACAGCTTACGCCTCCCGGAACTCCATAGAGAAACGGAGTATCGGAACGACGTAACCGAACCTTGTTGGACATGGTAAGGTCGATGATGTCTCTTACAGATCTACCGATATCTTTTTGGGGTCACGCACTACTTACTGCAGCTCACACACTAAACAGAGCACCGTCTAAATCTGTTGAGACGACACCATACGAGTTATGGCATGGGAAGAAACCCAATTTGTCGCATCTCAAAGTTTGGGGTTGTGAAGCTTATGTAAAACGTTTACAACCAAGCAAACTCGATCCCAGATCAGACAAATGTAACTTTGTAGGTTATCCCAAGGAAACCGTTGGGTATTTCTTCTACCAACCCTCCGAGTGCAAAGTGTTTGTCGCTAAAAACGGAGTCTTTCTCGAGAAAGAGTTTCTCGCAAAAGAATTAAGTGGGAGGACAGTACAACTTGATGAGATTAGTGAATCTTCGGCAACTGTTGATACGGCTAAGGAACCGGAAGAAATTCCGCTAATTATCCCTACAACCGAGCCGGAAGTTGTCGCATGCGATGCAGAGACTTCAGACAATGTTGTAACTGAACCACGCAGATCAGGTAGGGCTATCCAGCCACCTGAATGGTTTCATAACGAAATCTTCATTCTTGAAGACGATGAACCTGCGCACTACAAGGAAGCGATGGCGGGGCCCAGCTCAAAAGAATGGCACAAAGCCATGAGATCCGAAATGGAATCCATGTACGAAAACCAAGTTTGGAACTTGGAAGAACTTCCAGAAGGCGCAAAGCCGATTGGTTGTAAATGGATTTTCAAAAGAAAGACGGACGCGGATGGTAACATTACTATCCACAAAGCTAGACTTGTCGCGAAAGGGTTCACGCAAGTTCCAGGAGTGGACTACGACGAGACTTTCTCGCCCGTAGCTATGCTTAGGTCTGTTCGGATATTGCTAGCAATTGCTGCTTATTTCGACTATGAAATATGGCAGATGGATGTCAAAACGGCTTTCCTAAATGGAAACCTCAAAGAGGATGTATACATGATACAGCCGGAAAGTTTTGTCATTCATGAGGATGCTGGAAAGGTATGCAAACTTCAGAAAGCCATTTATGGTCTGAAGCAAGCATCAAGGAGCTGGAACATTCGTTTTGATGAAGTGGTCAAAGAGTTTGGTTTCATCAGGAATGACGAAGAATCTTGTGTTTACAAGAAGTTTAGTGGGAGCGCAAAAGCATTTCTAATCTTGTATGTGGATGACATATTATTGATTGGAAATGACATGAATTTTCTTAGCGAAATAAAAGAATCATTGAAGAAAAGGTTTTCAATGAAAGACTTAGGCGAAGCGGCATATGTATTGGGCATCAGAATCTATAGAGATAGATCAAAACGCCTGATAGCGCTTAGCCAAAGCACGTACATTGACAAGGTGTTGAAAAGGTTCAACATGGAGAACTCCAAGAAAGGCCTACTCCCCATGTCACCTGGCACAGTGCTTTGCAAGAATCAGAGTCCTCGAACTCTCGATGAGCGAGTACAAATGAATGATGTTCCATATGCCTCGGCAGTTGGTTCTATTATGTATGCCATGCTATGTACAAGACCGGATGTTTCCTATGCGCTAAGTGTTAGCAGCCGGTACCAAAGTGATCCAAGATTGGAACACTGGGCCGCAGTCAAGGGTATTCTTAAGTACCTCAGACGGACCAAGGATTTACTCCTTGTGTACGGAGGTGATGAAGAGCTCATTGTAAGTGGTTACACTGATGCAGGCTTCATGACTGACCCAGATGACTTCAAATCTCAATCAGGCTATGTTTTCATGTTGAACGGTGGCGCAGTTGATTGGAAAAGTTCCAAACAAAAGACTGTGGCGGATTCTACGACGGAGGCGGAGTATGTTGCAGCTTCAGAAGCCTCCAAGGAGGCGGTATGGATCAAGCAATTTCTTGAAGACCTTGGTGTGGTTCCAAGTGCTCTGGACCCGGTGGAGATCTATTGTGATAATAGTGGCGCCGTGGCTTAGGCAAGGGAGCCAAGTTCGCACCATAAGACAAGACATATTCAACGCAAATATAAACTCATTCGACATCATGTCGAAGAGGGTTTAGTGAAAGTACGCAAAGTTCACACGGATCTGAATGTGTCAGACCCGATGACAAAGCCTCTACCACGAGCAAAGCATGAGCAACACCGGATAGCCATTGGTGTTAGGGAAGCCATGTAACTGGATTATGACTCTAGTGCAAGTGGGAGTCTGTAGGAGATATGCCCTAGAGGCAGTAATATCAGTTATTTTGTATCTCCTGGTTTGTAATGAAAGTTTATGATTCCATGCTATAACTGCAATGATTCTCGAGTCTACAATAAAACGAGGCTTGGAGGGAAAATCATGTGCACGTGTGGGATAATAAACGGAAAAATGTATTCCTGGTCAAGCCTCTTTGACTGGCTCGAGTATTGCATGATGATCCTGTTTTCCTGATCATGGGCATGTCTATGCCGGCAATTTTGAGGGCACAAATTGTTGGTAGAACACTTGTGTTGAATCGACCCATTTTGATGTTATGCTATGAGATGCATTCGTCACAAGTTAATGGTTTATAACACAGAGAAGTTAATGTTTGCATAATTCCTTAGACCATGAGAGTATCGAGTTCCTTCATACTTGCTTCGTGAACTTTGGGGTTTGTTAAACGTCATCCGTAACTGGGTGGCTATTACGGCGGCTTACGGGTTCACGGAAAAGTATGGCAAGTAACGAGATAGCTCAAGATTGGGATTTGCTCCTCCGACGATGGAGAGATATACTCGGGCCCTCTCGGTGTTACGGTATCCATCATCGTCTGGCCAGACACCTTGTGATTTGATCACTGGGATGCCGGAACACGGAAACGAGAAAAGAGAACAAAACCGGTAACGAGGTAACTTGCATGATGGACAAATTGTTGATCCACAGGAATGCAATAAATCTCACCTTGGGTGTTTGTGACATATCGCGAAGCAACAAGAATAGCACACGGCAACTGGAGGTTCACTCGAGTATTCATTCGTGTGGGTATAGGGGTCGATATGGGTGTCCACGGCTCCGATGTTGATCATTGATTGGAAGGGGTTCCAGGTCATGTCTATACTTCACCGAACCTATAGGGTCACACGCGTAAGGGTCATCTATCTGCTGAATACTAGACAGGGAGTCTGAGAGAAAGTTTCTGGAAAAAGTTTTTTTCGGAGACAGCGGAAAAGTTCCGACGAGAGAGGTCACCGGATGAGTTTCGGTGATACTGAAAAGTTGTTTCAGAGGATACCATAAAGTCAAATTGGTTTTGGCACATGCCTGATAATTCTTAGAGGGTGCCAGAATCATTCTGGAAACTTTTGGGAATTTTCTGGAAGAAAAACCGGAAATGTTTCGGAGCTGCCGGAACCACTTCAGATGCTTTTCGCAGATGAAAATCACTAATCTGGAATTGTTCCAAAACGCGTTGAAAATTATTATGGTGGGTACTGGAAATGTTCTAAGCCCACATAAATATTTTCAGTTCGAACGGACGCTGAAAAATGTTGTCGTGAATAGTGAAAGTGCTTTTTGGGTTACTTTTTGGAAAGCCACTTGTTTGGGCTTTATCCCAAAATATCTAGGGATGACATGGATGGATTGGGAGGCCCTCATGGGGGCCCCCCAAGGGGTGTGGCTGGCCAAGTAGGTGGCTCCTCCTTGGAGCCCCTCTTGTTCCTTGTTTTCACCCTTAAACCCTTGGTGGAAGGACTTCATTCATGTGCTTTTGGGTTTTATTGTAAAACCACCCTACCCATTGGGATTTCCTATAAATAGAGGTGGAGGGGCAGCCCTCCACACTCATCCCTTGCTCTCATACACATGCCATGCATTATCTGGCTTCTTCTCTCCCTCCCATGAAAAGAGTTTCGTAGAGCCGAAAGGCTGTCTGGGTTCCGGCAGGAACTAGTTCTGGACGGCGAAGCCCTGCCGGATAGCTGACACCGTATGTGTGCAACCCCATAGAGAGGTCGTAGTTTCGGTCTTTTGCCCGAGGGGCTGTTCGAGAGTCCTCCCGAAGGGCTGTCCGAGTCTCCGTTTGAGTTTCGAGGGTCCTCCCGAAGGGCTGTCCGCGACATCGTCCGGGGGACTGTCCGACCGCCTCCCGAAGGGCTGTCCGATGAGGGAGTACATCCTCGCAGTTGGGAGGTTGTAAATCCTAGCTGCGGGGATCTGCACCAACGATCTCCACCGACTCTTCTTCCGCTGGCTTCGAGTTGGTACGGATCAGATCAAACCTTGTATGCAGTCTCCATAGTGGTCCTGGGCGTGCTCGCTACCGAAAATTTTCGTTTTCTGTCGCGTTACCCAACAAGTGCACCCCAGGTTGAACAGGTAGCTGCCATGTGGCAGCTTTGCCGTCTGCTGGCAGACGGCAAAGACCCTGTATAGCCCCTGTTTTTTTGTTTTTTGTTAAATTCATTCAATTTCACAGATATATATATATATATAGACATTTGAAAATACTTTCAACAAGCATAACAACACATATACATACCAATCAAAAATCCATATGCAACATATATAGCTAGCCAACATATCCAACAACAAGCATACAATGGTTTCATCCATACATACATATATAGGTAGCAAGTTTCACATTGTTCATCCTACAAAATCAAAACAAAAAGGAAGCATAAGAAGAGTAGACTCCATCAACGCAAGCTTCCTCATCGAAAGCAAATCTGCAAATTGGGAATGAAGAAAGTTAGAAGAAGAAGAAGAAGAAGAAGAAGAAGAAGACTAGAAGAAGACTAGCTAGAAGAAGAAGAAGAAGAATTTTTCTTCTCTTTCTTTTTCTCCTCTCCTCTTCTTTATCTTCTTCTTCTTCTTCTAACTAAGGTAGGTAAAAATGCCATTTTTTAGCTAAGCTAGGTAAAAATGCTGAGTGTAGGTCATTTTAGAGCTAAGCTAGGTAACCTAGGTGATGATGCCATTTTTTAGCCAACTTACGTAAGTAAAGCTCATTTTTTATCTAACTTAGGTAATTATGCCATTTAGGAGGAAAAAAAGCTAAGTATCCATTTGTTAAGTAAAACATTAGAGAAAACTTACCCTCATCACAACAAATGCGATGAAGATCGCAACTAAGGTAACAATTGATCCAACGGCATAATGATACCAAGCCTCATTATCAATGGCATATTTTCTAATCTTCTTAAGCTTCAAGCGCATTGCATCCATCTTCAAGCGCATTTCATTCATCTTCATCTTGTGATCATCGACGACATAGGCAACATACAACTCCAATGTCATCTTCTCTTCTTCAATTCTTTTAATTTTTTGTTTCAAATACTCATTTTCTTTTTCAACTAAATTTAACTTCTCGACAAGAGGGTCGGTTTCAAATTCTGGTTCACATACCTCCTAGATTAAAATATCTCTATGTCAACTTGATGGCCATAATTGTCATAAATGCGAAATGCAACAAATAGTTATGAAAGAGAATTTACCACATCCGAATCATAAAGCGGGCGAGCGCCGACGAGGACGGACATCAAGACCATGGCACTATGTATAAGAAACAATCATACAAAGTAAGAAAATTGTACAAGTAACTATATAAATCATACAATCATACAAGTAACTATATAAATCAAGTACAACATAAAAAATTGAATACCTAATAATAATCTAGATCGTCGGGTTCAATAAATGCTCCGGGATCAATAAATGCATCATAATCATCACTATCGGTAATGAAGTGCTCATCATCATCATTAATAAATGCATCATCATGTGGAAGGCCACCTTTACGTAATCGGTCAAGCATTGACAGGTCATCCGCAGCAGTAACCTCTTCTATTTCAGGCTCTTCTTGTTCCGGCTGAGTGGTGAAGTCGGGTTCACTGTCACTGTCTACTTCAATGTTCTGGGGTGAAGTAGAGCGGTTCTTGAAACGTTTTTTGGAAAGACGTGTTTCTTGGAAGAATTCTCCTTCATATGTGTCTGGGTTAAGCTGAGGTTCATAATCCTCTTCATTGGGGGGAGGTGGTCTAACACGTGGCGGCACTTCATAAATGACATCCCAACCATTGAGATTTGGATCACTTTGACAGGCCCATGGTAGATAGAAAACTTGGGTTGCCTGTTGAGCCATAATATAGACATCGGGAACATCCAAATGGGTGCTTTGTTTGATTTCCACTAGCCCTAAGTGTTCATGAGTCCTTCTAGTCTCCTTCGGCTGGAACCAATAACATTTGAAGACTACGACGTTTGGTGGGTTTGCACCATAGAATTGAAGTTCATAAATTGCTTCAACTCTTCCATAATACTCGGTATCTCCTTTGCCGATAGCAGAGACACAACAATTTGTAGACTTTCGATCGGCCTTAGATAGCTCTTTGCCATAGGTACGAAAGCGATACCCGTTGATGTCGTATTTGTCAAATGAACGGACCTTAAAGTCAAAACCATTAGCGACTTGTCTCAATTCGGCATCCATAAACTCTGAATTAGCCTACAAGTTTAATACGAAAGGGATTGTTGCATTAGCCGCAAATTAGACGAAGAAATGAAATGGTCTAATGGAAATTACCGTTTGTTTGAACCAAGAGATGAAACCGGGATTGTCGCCTCCATGCTTTGCCAGAAGCTCATACTCTTCGACGAAATCCTTTTGGATCACCGCTCCATACGAGCATTTGCCAGAAGTTTCATCGGCACGAAGACCGGAACAGAGCAAATGAAGGGGGGAGGAGGAGATGTCATTTGTGCTCACCCACGAACGCAGGGGAGGAGCTCGTCGAACACTAGACCCTCGCAGCGACGAAAATACTGCACATTTAAATTAAAAGATGAGTAACATAGCAATTTTGTTTTTTCCGTCAACCTAACTAAATATTTACAACATGACGAGCGGGTTAGGGGGTTCCTCGGCATCGATGGAACCCTAAGTAGAAAGTATCATCGGTGCGAGATACATGTGGCGCTCAGCGTTGAACACTAGATCCACATCCCACAAGTGACGCCGGCGCCCGGCATCCCGCAACAATAGTTCTGGTGGCCGATGACGGTCGAACACCTTGGCGAATTTGTCTGGTAGCCTTTGCGATGAGGATTAAAGCCAAGTTTTGAAAGTTCAAACAACCAAACCGACTTGAGTCAGTTTGGGTGTTTCAAGTTTCAACACTTGGCTTTTAATCGTCATCGCAGAGGCTGCAAGACAAATTCGCAATGGTGTTCGACCGCCATCGACGCCGAGAACTGTTGCTGCGGGACGCCGGACGCCGGCGTCACTTGTGGGACATGGATGTAGTGTTCGACACCGACAGCCACATGTATCTCGCACCGACGATACTTGCTATTTAGGGTTCCATCGACACCGAGGAACCCCCTAACCCGCTCGTCCCCGGGCGACGCACGGTCGACCCCGATCCTCGACCCGGTTTCGTCGGTGATGCACCCCTAATCTTCTTCTTCCTCCTCCTCCTCCTCTTCTTCTTCCTCCTCTTCTTCTTCTTCTTCTTCTTCTTCTTCTTCTTCTTCTTCTTCTTCTTCTTCTTCTTCTTCTTCTTCTTCTTCATCTTATTTTTTTCATCTTTCTTCTTAACCTAAACTAAACCTAAACTAAACTAAATCTAAACCTAAAAAACAGAAACTAAACCTAAACTAAACCAAGCCTAAATTAATCTAAACCTAATTAACCTAAAACTAAAAAAACAGAAGAAAAAAAGAAGAAGAGGGATGTCTCACCTTCAGGCGCGACAGGGGGTGCCTGGGATGGAGGAGGGGGCACCGGAGCGGTGGGGCGGCCGCGGGGGTGGAGGAGTGGGGCGCCGGAGCGGGGTGGCCGCGGGGGTGGAGGAGAGGGGCGCCGGGGTGGCCGGGCCGGTGTGGCGCGGCCGGGGCGGCGCGGCGCGGCGGGGCGGCGGAGCGGCGGGGGCGGCTCAGGCACGGGAGCGGCGGCGCGGGTGTGATGAGGGGAGGGAGAGAGAGGGGTGGGGCTGGCCGCTTTTTAGTTTAGGTCACAGCTCTTTGCCGTCTGCTAGCAGACGGCAAAAAGACTAGCTAACGGACGTTAGTTGGGCACTTTCTTTGCCGTTCGCTAGCGGACGGCAAAGAAAGTGGCCGTTAGGTGGTACTCGTTAGTGGGCCACCCACCCTCTTTGCCATCCGCTAGCTGATGGCAAAGCTTCTATGCCGTCCGCTAGCAGACGGCAAAGGGACGGCCGACGGCAAATATGATCTTTGTTGTCCGCTCCTTCTTTGCCGTCAGTTTTCTATAAGCTGATGGCAAAGACCATCTTTGCCATTAGCTAGCAGGCGGCAAAGGGACGGCTGACGGCAAAGATCCTGATTCCAGTAGTGCTACCACAAGATTTAATCCTTGCAAGTAACGGCTAAGGGGGTTGACAACCCTCTTGTTTGCGTTGGGTGCAAGTATTTGCTTTTGTGTGTGCAGGTGTTGTTCATGAGGCTTTGCGTGATTCTCCATTTGGTTTGATAAACCTTAGTTCTCACTGAGGGAAATACTTATCTCTACTGTACTACATCTCCTCTCCTCTTCGGGGAAAATCCCAACACAGCTCACAAGTAGCAGGCAGTTCCTGGGAGAGGGTGCGACCAGTTCTTGATAGTTTGGGTGCAACTGGCTTATCGGCGGGACTCGGCACCACCTCAACAACAATCACCCCTGATCTTCATTCCATGATTGCCTCCCAACCAAGGTATCTGGTCGCCTCCCTTTGATTAACAATTTTGTCATCAACAGGCTTCGTATGGATTTGGCTTCAAAAATGCACCACCCCCTTGGGCATACCAGGGGAAGTTTTCCATCCCCTCCTTTGAATTGAGGGAGGATCCCTGGACTGTGGGGAGGAGCTCAGTAAGAACAACATTTCGGAGGGTAAACAATGCATGAACCTCATCAAACTGGGCAAAACAACATGATGCATACTCGAAGTTTTCCTGTAAATCAATAACATGTCCAACAATAGCAGATCATGCCTCCTTGTCAACTTAAAAAACAACAAGGTGAGGGTCCTAGACACCTAAACAGCAACCAACAACACCTGTAGCAGAACAGAAGAGATAAAGTTGTTGCCAAACTGTGACGCCCGGATAGTTAAGCTACAGTAAACCTTTGCTAATGATGCCATGTCACCACGATTACTGTTATTTGTTTCACGATGATTCAAATCTCATTCGAATTCAAATTCAAAATCAAGTCAAAGGATAAGAGTTTTCAAATATTAAAACTAAGGTGTTCGAATTGTAGCAAATAAACCATAGATGATTATGGTGGTGAAACCACATTTTAATAAATTATTTAAATGTACTAAAATAAATAAATAAACTGCTTAAACAATTAAATAAATGCCTTTTATTAATTATAAAATGTTAAACTATTTTATTTGAGGTTTAAACTTTTTGTGGCAGTGGTGTAGTTAGTAAAACTAATTTAGGTGCTACTAAAATATTTTACAAAACTAAAATAAATTGATAAATGAATTAAAACACAAAAGAAAATAAATAAAAAGAAAAGGACTAAACGAAAACAAACAAAAAAATAAAAACAGAGAGACCCCCCCTTGCTGGGCCTCGGCCCAGCTAACCTCTGGGCCGCCAGGCCGGCCCACCCCACTTCCCGCTTAACCCCACTCCCCCCCCGGTGACCTAGAACCCACGCCCCCACTTCTCCCCCACCATGTTCCACCTCCCCCTCCTCTGCCCCCGATTGGATCGGGGGGGATCGACCCCGATGCCGCCGCCCGGGACCACGTCACCGGAGCCGCCACCGCCGCCCTCCACCTCGACCTCCCCGTCCTCGACCGTCCCCCACCGGACCGCTTCTTCCTCGTCTCCTCCTCGCCCCCGACACCCTGCCTCCGTCGCGCGCTATCGCCCCGCCGTACTCGTCGCCGGCGACCCGGACGCCGCCCCTTCCTCATCTTCCTCCCCGCCGATCCCCGTGAAGCCACGCCGTCCCCTGCTCTACAGCGCCCGTGAGGACCCCCAACCCCCCTCCTCTACCTCCGCCCTGTCTTACCCCGTGCCCCGCCCGCGATCGTCGCGGACCGCGCGCCGGCCGCGCCCATGACCCCCCAGGTCACGCGTCCTGCCGCCCTCTTGGCCGCAGGCACGCCCGCAGCCACCGCACTCGCCCTGCGCCTCACACCATCGCCTTCCCCCGGCTGCTTGCCTCGTCGCCGCACGCCGCGCGCCCCTCGGCTCCGCTGCCCCCTGCCGCGCCCCGACTGCCCGTACCACTCGGCGGCCACCCGCACCATAGGCCGCGCCGGCCTGCCTTGCCTGCTGCTGTTGCTCCCGCTGCGCGCGCGCCGTTGCCGCTCGTCGCGTCCGACCCGCCACTGACCTCGCCCGCCTCTGCTCCGCCGCATCCCGCTCCCCCTCGCCGAGCCTCCCCCTTCGTGCTGCTCCCTTGCTGTCGCTGCTGCTGCTGCTCCGGCAGCCGCAGCCACCCCCGCCGGCGCCAAACCGGCCTTCCCTTGCCGCAGCCACAGCTGGCTGCGCCCGCATCCAGCGCCCCGGCGGGCTGGCGCCCGTCGCCCGGTTCCGCCCGAACCCGCGTGCCCGATTCAGTGGCCTCTGTGCCACTGTCAGTTGGGGCCCACGCCCCTGGCATGTTAAAAATAATAATAATAAAATAATTAATTAATTAACTTAATTAATATAGTTTAATTAAACTTAATTAATCCTGCTTAATTAAACCCTAATTAACCTGGTTAGTCTATGACAGTGGGACCCACGTGTCAGTTTGACTAGTCAATGTTCAGAGTTGACCGCTGACGTCACGATGATGTCATAATTGTATTTTCAAATTAATTTAATTAATAATAATTTCATAAATGAATTAAATCTTCAAAAATGATTATAAAATAATCCGTAGCTCGGATGAAAATACTTTGTACATGAAAGTTGCTCAGAACGACGAGACGAATCCGAATACGCAGTCCGTTCGTTCACCACACGTCCCTAGCATAGCGAACATGCAACAATCCACCTCCGGTCCGTCTGTCCGAAAACGTCAAACACCAGGAATACTTTCCCGGATGTTTTCCCCCTTCGCCGGTATCGCCTATCACCGCGTTAGGGCACACCCGGCACTGCATATTGTCATGTCATACTTTGTGTAGCATTGTTTGCTTTGTATTTACTGTTTCCTCCCCCCTCCTTCTCTCTCGATAGACGCTGAGACTGCTGACGACGCTGCCATGAACGACTACTACGTCGACGACGCTTCTCTCTCGACACAGCTTCCAGGCAAGCCCCCCCCCCTTGATCAACCCGATATCGCCTATTCCTTCTCTCTACTGCTTGCATTAGAGTAGTGTAGCATGTTACTGCTTTCGGTTAATCCTATTCTGCTGCATAGCTTGTCTTTGCTACTACTGTTGATACCTTACCTGCAATCCTAAAATGCTTAGTATAGGTTGCTAGAATTACATCAGTGGCCCTACACTCTTGTCCGTCTGCCATGCTATACTACTGGGCCGTGATCACTTCGGGAGGTGATCACGGGTTTATATTATATACTATTACATACTTATGTTTCTGTTCGGAGATGGGGGCTGAAAGGGCAGGTGGTTCCATCCAGGCAGAGGTGGGCCTAGGTTCCCGACGGCCCCCGAGTGTTACTTTGTGGCAGAGCGACCAGGCAGGTTGTGACCACCTAGGAGACAGGTGGGCCTGGTCCTGGTCGGCGTCCGCGGTTATATCATTTAACACGCTTAACGAGATTGGGTATTTGATCTGAGTCTGGCTATGAGCCTATACGCACTAACCACCACGCGGGAACAGTTATGGGTACTCGACGTCGTGGTATCAGCCGAAGCCTCCTAGACGTCAGCGACTGAGCGGCGCGCGACGGGTTGGACCGCGTAACGTGACTTCCTTTGTAATGGAGGTTGCTAGGTCTGCTCACCGGCCGCCCACGCAACGTGCAGTTGTGCAATGGGCGATGGGCCCAGACCCCTGCGCGCATAGGATTTAGACCGGCGTGCTTACCTCTCTGTTAGGCCTAGGTAGAGCTACGACGTGTTGATCTTCCGAGGCCGGGTATGACCCAGGAAAGTGTGCCCGGCCAAAGGGATCGAGCGTGTTGGGTAATGTGGTGCACCCCTGCAGGGAAGTTTATCTATTCGAATAGCCGTGTCCCTCGGTAAAAGGACGACCCGGAGTTGTACCTCGACCTTATGACAACTAGAACCGGATACTTAATAAAACACACCCTTTCAAGTGCCAGATACAACCCGGTGATCGCTCTCTCACAGGGCGACGAGGAGAGGATCGCCGGGTAGGATTATGCTATGCGATGATACTTGGTGAACTTACCAGCTACTCTCTTCTATATGCTTCAAGATGGAGGCTACCAGAAGCGTAGTCTTCGATAGGACTAGTTATCCCCCTCTTATTCTGGCATTCTGCAGTCCAGTCCACAGATACTACCATTTCATTGATACCCATTGCATATGTAGTGTAGATCCTTGCTTGCGAGTACTTTGGATGAGTACTCACAGTTGCTTTGCTCCCTCTTTTCCCCCCTTTTTCTATTCTTCTCGGACGTCGCAACCAGATGCTGGAGCCCAGGAGCCAGACGCCACCTTCGATGACCCCTACTACACCGAGGGTGCCTACTACTACGTGCAGGCCGCCGCCGACGACCAGGAGTAGTTTAGGAGGATCCCAGGCAGGAGGCCTGCGCCTCTTCGATCTGTATCACAGTTTGTGCTAGCCATCTTATGGCACCTTGTTTAACTTATGTCTGTACTCAGATATGTTGCTTCCGCTGACTCGTCTATGATCGAGCACTTGTATTCGAGCCCTCGAGGCCCCTGGCTTGTATTATGATGCTTGTATGACTTATTTATTTTTAGAGTTGTGTTGTGATATCTTCCCGTGAGTCCCTGATCTTGATCGTACACGTTTGCGTGTATGATTAGTGTACGATTGAATCGGGGGCGTCACACAAACCAAACAAGGACTTGCCCAAGAAAAACTTTTCACTACTCCTAGATATGATGACCCTTATGCTGATGTCATATGTTACACTTGTGGTGATTCTATACATCATAAGGCCCAGTTCCATAAACCTAGAAACGTTCACTCATCAGTTGGAAGATTGCACTAATAGGAAAAATCCTAGGAAGATAGCAAACTTTGTCGGCAATGCACTCTCAGGGCTTGGCTTCTACCATTGAAGTCCCTGATATCAACACTCAACATGCGGGTAATATGAAGAATGTTGGCATTGTATATGTGGCTCTAGGGCAAGTTAACAAATTTGAACTTACACACAACTTTTCAGCTATCTACAAAATCACATGGCCTTGGAAAATCAGAATCCTAGATGAATGGACCTTCTGATACATCTCCATTGTATCTACTTTTCCAAAAACTTTTGCTCTTGTTTTTTACTCTGTTTTCATGATTTGAATGATACTAACCAGGACTGACACTGTTTTCAGTAGAACTACCATGGTGTTGTTTTTTGTGCACCAATAAAAGTTCTCGGAATTGGATGGAACTTTGCAGAGATTTTTTATTGAATATATAAAAAATACTGGAACGAAGATCCACGGGAGGGGGGCCACCAGTTGCTCACTGGGCAACAGGGCATGCCTACCCCTAAGGGCGCGCCCTGATGCCTTGTGGGTCCCACAGGTGGCCGTCTGTCCTAATTCCAAGCCTATAAATTCCGTCTCCCCGGGAAAAAAATAAGAGAAGAAGTTTCATCATGCCGCTACCTCCTGTTCTTCATCGGCAGGGTTGTTCTAGAGTCCGTTCGGGGCTCCGGAGAGGGGGATTCGTCGCCATCACCATCACCAACCCTTCTTCATAAAAAATTTCTTGATGCTCACCTCCGGGAGTGAGTAATTCCTGTGTAGGGTTGTTGGACCATGATTGCGTTGGATGAGATTTATCATGTAATCGAGTCAATTTGTTAGGGCTTGATCCCTAGTATCCACTATGTTCTGAGATTAATGTTGCTATGGCTTTGCTATGATTAATACTTGCCACTAGGGCCCGAGTGCCATGATTTCATATCTGAACCCTCTATGTTTTCATGAATATATTTGAGATCTTGATCCTATCCGCTAGTTGTATGCACATGTTATTGTCCTGATCCGTAGACCCCCAAAGTGACAATAGTTGGGATACTCTCAGGGGATGACTGTAATTCGAGGAGTTCATGTATTCATCATGTGTTAATGCTTTGTTCCGGTTCCCTATTAAAAGGAGGCCTTAATATCCCTTAGATTTCCTTATGGACCCCGCTGCCATGGGAGGGTAGGACAAAAAATGTCATGCAAGTTCTTATTATAAGCACGTACGACTATATACGGAATACATGCCTACATTGAATTGATGAATTGGAGCTATTGTGTATCACTCTAGGTTGTGACTATTACATGATGAATGCCATCCAACAAAAAAATTCATCGCTAAGCCATTGCCTACGCGTTGCTCATATTGATCTTTGCTATGTTAGTACTGTTGTTGCTGCTACTACAATCACTATAAAACTGCTACCACTACAAGAAATATGTCAACGTATGACCTTCTGTTAGTGACCCTGGAAGAAAAGGTCATAAATCTATGACCATTTGAGACCAATTGGTCATAAGCTATTCGGGGGGCTCCAAACCCTAAAACATAACGACCATTTTGGTCAGCAAGGTCGTAATTTCCTTACATGAAATGGTCACAAAGCAGACAGCACTGGTCCACTGCCTTATTTCTAGCTGATCACGACCAATACATATGGTCATAGCCTTGTAAATTGTGGTGCATTGCTATGACTAGGCGCCACCTCATTAAATTTGCCTATGTGTCATGTCCATGTGTCAATTTTTGCCCTAGGTTGTGAAGCAGCCTACATTTCTGTCATTCCCAAAATTCCCAAAAAAATCTCATAAATTATTTGGATCATACCTTCCTCAAATACGTCAAAAACCTTCCTTGCCTAGTTCAAAAATAATTCAGGAATATTCATTTTCCTATTCTGTTCAGAATAGCACTTTGTGAAGGAAGTGCTATTTATATTTTCTTGATTGCCCTTAACATTTTTGGGCACTCTTTCCTATCCAAATCATTGTCTCATGACAAAATTCAACTCCATTTGCCTAGTAAATCTTCCTCAGCAAAATTCCAAAGTTTTTGTTCAGCTAGAAGCTTTCTGAATGAAGTACTAATGATTTGAAGCTTTTCCACACCTTCTATATGCTCAAATCATGGCTCTACACAAAATTTGAGCCCCATCTAACAATCTATGTGAGCTCACCATCCAATCTTTGTTTCTGGTAATATTTTTAGTTTGTGAAGCAACTATATTTTATATTGCTTTATAATTTCTGAAAATTTACCAGGACATGACCCTGCCCATAGAACATCCCTCCACAAAATTTTAGCTCATTTAATTTAGCCATTTCCCTCAATATTGTTTCTAATTTTCTATTCAGTGGAGAGCATTGTGAAGGAATTACCATTTTTATTTTTCCAAATGGTATTAAATTGTTACAGTGCCTTCATATGCCCAAATTATCCTCCTCCTCCAAATTTCAGCTCAATCCAATCATCTATGTGAGACCAGCTTCAATTTCTATTTTCTGGCTAGATTGGCACATTGCAAAGCAAGTGCTATCTAGACCCCTTCTATTGCCCTCAAACTCTTTGGGCACTCTTCCATATCCAAATCATTGGCACATACCAATATTCAGCTCCATTTGCCTAGTAAATCTTCCTCGGCAAATTTCCAAAGTTTCTATCCAAAGAGAATCTTTGTGAAGGAAGTACTAGCTAGGATTATGCAAATGATCTGAGATTTTTCCAAATCTTCAAATCATCACTCTCCACAAAATTTGAGCTCTATCCAGCAATCCATGTTAGCTCATCATCCAATCTTTTATTCTGGTCATATTTTTAGTTTGTGAAGCAACTATATTTTATATTGATTGATTATTGCTGAAACTTTACCAGGGCATGTTACTACCTATATAACTTCCCTCCACCAAATTTGAGATCATTTAAGTTATTCAATTTCTCTCAATAATTTTTCCAAGTTTCTTTCTAGAGAATAGCATTGTGACGGAAGTACCACTTTGGTATGTCCAAATGGTACCAAATTTTTACAGTGCTTTCCTATGCCCAAATGACCATCCTCCACCAAATTTCAGCTCAATCCATCCATTCATTTGAGCCCACCTTCAACATCCATATTTCTGTCCAGTGTGGTACTTTGCAAAGCAAGTGCCACCTAGACTCCTCCATTTGAGCTTCAAATTTGCCAAGACAGTCTCCTTAGTAGATGATCATCCTCAGCCAGAATTCAAGCCCATTGGCCATGTACAGTTCCCCCACCGCTAATCAAACACTTGGCTGCTAATTCATGTTTGAGATTAGTTCAGTCTCCTCATGAGATTCTTCTGTTGTATTCTTCTTCCTCACACCTACCGGGGAAGTTCCCAACCAACAGATATGCCTAGGCCGCCCAGAACACATGGCAACGCCACGGTCATGCGGTGACCATGCGGCTGGCATGCTAGTTTACGCGCTCCAGAGTTGGGGCCCTCGGCCACCGTCCAAACCTCGACATCTTGCTGCCACACCATGTATCTTTGATTAAATAGGTACTTATGTACCTAGAAATGATTTTTGGAAAAAAATAAAGAGCAAACTATGAGGCAGCTGCAATTCAAATTTGACCCGCTTCCAACTGAATCGGCGGAAATTTATCTTTTTCACGAGGGGAGGATCAAAGCTTTTGACACATAACCATTTGGTCAATTATACATTAAATAGTACTAATATTTTATAAAATTGATTTGGTCCAATTTTGCAACAAATATATGGTAGGTCCTTCACAAAAAAACTCATCTTGGGCACTCGAAAAACGGAAAATGAATTTTTCGTCCAAAGAAAATGAAAACTTCCTTAGGCAACATTGTTTGCCATTCCAAGATGCACCCTTGTGCACTATATGAGATCATTTGAACAAACTATGCCATGAATGCGGCCATAAGATTGATCATTTGGCTTAAGAGCCATGAATCTTCACACATGATAGCTCATTTATGATAACACTTTTTAAAAATAATTGCCATATTACAAGCTTATTATTTTTCCTGGTAACTTGGTCACATATAATGACACAATGCGAAGGTTTTCCAATTTTTTGATTTTTTTTTAATTTTTCATGCCCATTTCAAAATGCGGTCAAAATAGCGGGCATGATAGTTCCTAGCTAGTGGTTGAATCTTGGAAAACTTTTGGTGTTTCTCTTATTAAATAGATACTTATGTACCTAGAAATGATTTTTGGAAAAAATAAAGAGCAAACTATAAGGCAGCTGCAGTTCAAATTTGACCCGCTTCCAACCGAATCGGCGGAAATTTGTCTTTTTTATGAGAGGTGGATCAAAACTTTTAACACCCAACCATTGGTCAATTGTACATTAAATATGGCCTAATATTTTAGAAAATTGACTTGGTCCAATTTTGCAACAAATATATGGTAGGTCCTTCATAAAAAACTCATTTGGGCACTTGAAAAATGGAAAATGAATTTTTCATCCAAAGAAAATGAAAACATCCTTAAGCAACATTGTTTGCCATTCAAAGATGCACTCTTGTGCACAATCTGAGATCATTGGAACAAACTATGCTATGAATGTGGCCATAAGATTGATCATTTGGCTTGAAAGTCATGAATCTTCACACATCATAGCTCATTTATGAGAACAATTTTTAAATATTATTGCCGTATTACAAGTTTATTGTTTTTCCTAGTAACTTGGTCACATATAATGACACAATGCTAAGTTTTTCTAATTTTTTGATTTTTTTTAATTTTTCATGCCCGTTTCAAAATGCGGTCAAAACGGCCGGCATGACCATTCCTAGCTAGTGGTTGAATCTTGGAAAATTGATTAGGTCCAATTTTGCAACAAATATATGTTATGTTCTTCATAAAAAAACTCATTTTGGACACTCAAAAAATGGAAAATGAAATTTCCGTGCAAAGAAAATGAAAACTTCCTTAGGCAACATTGTTTCTCATTCCAAGTTGCAAACTTATGCAAAATATAATCTCATTTGAACAAACTATTCCAAGATGCAAACTTATGCAAATATATTCCATTTTTTTTAATTTCTCATTGCATGAAATAGCTGACATGATTTTACCACGTTATTTTTAGTCAAACACTGTCGGATGCTCGCGGATCCAACGGCAGTCCTCAACCCTTCCACACCAACCCTAGCTTTGTCCTCGTGGTCATTTTCCATCCACCACCCCCTCCCCGCCTACTTTCATTCCCACATCCATCCATCGATCCCAACGAACCACTCGAACCATTCCAGATCGAGAGAGAGCGAGAGCTTGCCTCCTCCCTTCTAGATCACCGCCGCCACCTCCCTCCGGCGGAACTCGCCGCCGTCCATGGCCTCCCACACGCCCTCCTCCTCTCACCCCTCCCCTTCCCTCATCAGAAGGGAGAGAAGAACCCGAGGGAGGGAGATCCAACATGATCCAGCCGGGGCAAGGGTTTCGAGCGGGGCGTTGCCGGCGGCCTCTCCGCTCTTCTTTGACGGGATCCGCCGCCATTGCCCCACCTCCATCTCTCAGCCCGCCTCCTCGACATGGGTCAACCTCGCAGCAACAAAGGAGACTACGGTTTCTGGTTCGTCTCTGCCCAATCCCCTTCTTATTCGCCATGACCCTCCCCCTCCTCCTCACCATGTCACGGGCCACCTTATAAAGTGTAGAGCAATCAGTTCATCCGTGACTACCTACACAGGAAGCACGACAAGTTGCCTGCACCCCGCAAGACATCCCCTTCTAGTCCGCTCGATTTCTCGCCCTTCCTACTCGGCGGCGATGGCTTTGTCCCCCTCGAGTGTCGGGCCGGTGATTTTGGAGGTGGAGATGAACGTCGGTGTCGATCAGGGTGCCACCACCATGCGGGCCACTGTTGTGCAGGCCTGCAGCGTGTTCTACAACAACCCTGCAACGCTCGGTGCGTGCTCTGACCCTGTTGTTTCCTATTGTTGCTAGTATAGCTCGTATGGTGTTCGATCATTTGTCTCGCTCGTGTGTCTATTTTGGATCGGGTGATGAGCACTAGGTGTTTGCTTGCTTGTCTCACTAGCACAAACTTGCCTTGTTGTAATCGATCAGATTGATGCCCTAAATCGCATGGATGGTGCACCGATATGTAGTATTATTCTCCCTTCTTACTGTGGTCTCAGATGTACAAAGGAAGTGCTTTGCTTTCTCAATGTCAGTGGACCTGATGAAAATTGAATTGATAGCTTCTCTTTTCGTCTTGTCATGTGTTGAAATTAAGTGGTAGCATCAGATGCAAATTTATCAATGATGATCCATAGCTGTCAACCATTGGTTTTAATATGCAAACAACAACAGTGCTAGAGATGCTACAATATATTTAATGTATACTTTGTTGTAGGTTCTTGCTTACATTATGTCTTTCATTTCTGTCCTAATTAATGTGTAACTGAGAATGAACATATTTCTCTCTTTTTAGACTGCTAGATTGTACAAGTTGAACGATCCGCTCTAGTTTAAACAAGTTGGGATCCATAAATACAATAGGACTTCGTTTGTGTTTCACCTAGCTTTTAACTAATATCCTTACTGCCAATTTACCTCAAGTTTATCTGAACATGGTTGAAATGAGCACTGCAAATTTTGATGTCTAAAATCAATTTTTACCCCAAGTCCTTAAGTAATTATTTTCATTACATCACAGTTAGCTGAGAATATTGACTTGAATATTTTATGTATGCCCTGATGCATGTACACACAAGGTTGAGAAAATACCGAGCTACAGTGGAACAACCTAAAGTTAGAGAACTTCAAGGATAAGATCAATGAGGTGACCGTCGTTATGACGGCTATCTACGGCGGCGACCACAAGTTCTCTGGCGAGTTGGCTCCATATCCTACCCCTAGCTCCCTTTTTCTGCTCCTATGGCATGCTCTGTTGGTTTAGAACACTAGTTGCAGGATTCTACCATGTACACGTACTAAGCAGCAGGAGCTCAAGCACCCCGTGTACACCAGCAGCTTGATTGGTTCTATATATACTAGCAGCAGTACCTCATGTACATGTAACTGGACTCCCAAGTGCTTTCCAAGTTGTTGTTCTTATAAATTCTGCTGTGTCTTGCCCTTTTGCTGGTGCTACTACACATTTTAGATTGTTAGTTGTACTTATTTCCATCTCAAATTACTTGGGTGTCATTCATATGTATAACATAATTGTATTGCAAAAAAATCTTCTTTATAAATTCTGTTGGCTAAAGAAATAAGCTATGTACAACACACACATAGATAGGCAATCTTCTTCTGTTTCCATTTTCAATGTGTTATTTACATAATTTCTTCATTGTGGATTGCTTATCCTTACTGCCTCCTAGTCCCCCTTTTCTTTGTGTTGTCACTTTTACTTGTGGTAGCCATTACGTAGTTGAATCCCGTCTGTCTGCTAATTATCAGTTAATAGTATTTAGCTTCTATGTGATGGCATGTGTTGATAGATAGGTACTAGCTATATGTTTTCTAGGTTACACGCTAATTGTACTCCTTCAATTAACTCTTTTAAACATGACTTGGTTATTTAAACCCCGCTCTGCCCGTGTATATGCCAAGTGTAGCTTCCCCTAAGATATTCACTTTGCAACTCCATTTATTAATGCTTTGACACTAAATGCAATTTGCAGGGAGCTTGATAAAGCTTGGACGTTGGTCAGGGCTCCGACAGTGGTGATGCTATTGGGCTGGTTGTGGCCTCATGCATGGTAGTAGGCTTGGCTAGCCCCTAACTATAGAGTGCTATATTGTTAAGCATTTTATTTATAGAGTGTTATATTGTGATTGGTGGAATAATGTATGGTTATATTGTGATTATGTGGAATATTGTAATAAACTGAGTTTGGCTGTTATTTGAATATATTTTAAATGTGTTCTCTGATTGGTATATCGATGAGTTACAAGCTGTGAAAAATTAAAACTTGGTGATTGGGACCCAACGCCTTGAAGAATCTGGCAATGTGCACCCAGTTGACTACAATAATCTGAAAATTGAATGTAACAAAAAACAAAGAAAAGCCAAAAATAGAAATTATATAGAATGTGAAAAGGCTGCATCTCAGAAAGCAAAAAGTCTGAATTAATGGGCCAAGCCCATGTAGCTGACCAAAATTAATAGGGAAAAATATAAAAAGGATGAATTGTTGGGCTCGGCCCATTTAAAACACCAAATTGGACAAGGCTGATTCTTATCAATGACCAATTCAATTGGTCGCAATTTTGCCACGTCAGCTTGCCACGTTGGATCTGACGTGGCCTGAGCAGATTGCCAGTGACCAAAAAATTGGTTGTAGAACCAACGACCTTTTATTTTGGTCGTTACCTTCATTAAAGAAGGCCAGCTTTTGACAAACTGTTTTTGGTCACAAAAAGGTCGCAAATGAAAAACAATGATCATTCAGTGACCAATATTGATGGACGCAAGTTGCCATATTTCTTGTAGTGTACTGTTACTGTCACCGTTACTATTGCTACTGTTACCACTACTATCAAAATATCATACTATTGTGCTAATAAATACTTTGCTGCAGATATTTAGCTTTCTAGGTGTGGTTGAATTGACAACTCAACTCCTAAGGCTCATAAATATTCTTTGGCTCCCCTTTTATCAAATTAATAAAATTTAGGTGGAATACTACCCTCGAAGACTGTCACGATCCCCTATACTTGTGGGTTATCAAGACCTTTTCTGGTGCCGTTGACGGGGAGCATAGCTCTATTTATTGAGTTCACTTGGGGATTATTTATCTGTTGATCACTATGAAGAATATGAAAGATGCTAAGACCATGAAAGATGCTAAGACCAAGATCGTGCTCTCTAAGACGAGGGGAGGTAAGGAACTGTCATCTAGCTCTGCACTTGATTCACCTTATGTTTTAAGTAGGCTTGTGACACCACCTCCTGCTATACATTCTGATATGTCGCAAGTAATTGATGATACTACTTCTGTTATAAATGAAACTTGCGATATGCTAGTACTTTGCTTGATAAAACTGTGCCACTAGGTGAATTTCTTGATGAACAAATTGCTAAAGCTAAAGAATTTGAGAATGCTGAAACTACTAAAAATTATGATTCACCTATTATGCCTAGCTCTCCTACTAGATTTGAGATGCCTAATATACTTGAGGGTGATGTTATGGATGGGAGATTTCTAGAGAATTTCTTACTTGTAATGATAGAGAGTATCTTAAGAAATTACTTAGTAAGCTAAAAGAAAAGGCTATGATAGAGAGAATGAAATATGATCCTAAATTTGCTACTTCTCCAATCTTTTTTACTGATAATCTATTAATCCTGAACTTATTAATTTGGTAGAATATGATCCTTTTCATGGTTATGAATCTGTAATTGTTGTGGCACATCTTACTAAATTGATGACATTGCCACCCTATTTGCTCATGAGGAAAGAATCCACTACTACTATATTATTAAGTTGTTTCCATTCTCATTAAAGGGTGATGCTAAAGAATGGTTTAATACTCTTGCTCCTAGTTGTGTGCGTAGTCCCCAGGATATGATATATTACTTCTCTGAAAAATATTTTCCTGCTCATAAGAAACAAGCTACCTTACAGGAAATTTACAACTTTGTGCAATTTGAAGAAGAGAATCTCCCTCAAGCTTGGGAGAGGCTTCTCCAATTACTTAATGCTTTGCCTCATCATCCTCTTAAGGACCATGAAATACTTGATATCTTTTATAATGGACTAACCGATGCTTCTAGGGACTACCTAGATAGTGTGTTGTTTTGTGTTTTCAGGGAACAAACTGTTAAACAGGCACATGAACTATTAAATAATATATTGAGGAATGTCGATGATTGGACACTTCCTGAACCACCACCTAAACCAACTCCAAAGAAGAGAGGTATTCTATTCCTCAGCCCAGAAGATATGCAAGAGGCAAAGAAATCTATGAAAGAAAATGGTATTAAATCTAAAGATGTTAAGAATTTACCCCCTATTGAAGAAATACCTGGACTCGATATCCAAACACATGTGGTGGAGGTAAATTCTCTTTATAGATTTGATGAAGGTAATATTCCATATAATAAATCTCCAAGTCAGTGCTTGGATGAATTTGATAACTTTCTTGTGAAGCAAGAAAAATTTAGTCGATACGTAAGCAATCAATTGAAACGCAATGCTATCATGATTGAATGCTTGAGTGATTTGATGTTTAGAATTGCTAATGATGTTAAAGGCTTATGTAAACATTCATCCATGGTTCACACTCAGTTGGAACTAGTCTTTAAGTCGCAAATTGATTTTCTTAATGAAATGAATAATAAAATGAATGATCATGTTGTTAGAGTAGTGACTAGAGGTGGTAAAATGACTCAAGATCCTCCATATCATGCAGGTCACCCGAAAAGAATTGAGCAAGATTCTCAAAGAATTAATATTGATGCACCTAGTTCATCTAAGAAGAAAAAGAAAAAGCAAAATGGATAGAACTTTGCATGCTTCTAGTGAACCTATTGTAGAAAAACCTTCTGAGAATCCTACTAATATTCCTATTTCTGATGCTGAGACACAGTTTGGTAATGAATATTTGCCTAGTGGTAATGCTAATGATGATCATATTGATGCTCACCCAGACAATAATAAAGAATCTGATAATGATGTAGAAATATAACCTGTAGTTGAGCTTGATAACCCACCAAGAAAAAATAAAAGATATGATAAAAAGGATTTCATTGCTAGGAAACATGGTAAAGAAAGAGAAACATGGGTTCAAATACTATGCCATTTCCTAGTAAGGCTGTGAAATATAGAGACGAGGAGACTTTTAATCGCTTTGTTGAAATGCTTAGACCTTTGTATTTGCGAACACCTATGACTGATATTATGAAAATGCCTCCATATGCTAAATATGAAAGATATTGTCACCAGTAAAATAAGATACTGAAAGCTGAAATTTCCACCGTGCTTGCAAACTACTCATTTGAAGGAAAAAGTACCCCCAAAATTAGGAGATCCAGGGATACCCACTATACCATGCTCTATCAAAAGTAATTATGTCAAAACTACTTTGTGTAATTTGGGAGACGATGATAGTGTTATGCCTTTCTCTTTATATAGAAGCTTGATTTGAGCAAGTTGAAACCTACTGAAATATCTTTGCAATTGGCTGATAAATCAACTTCTATACCTATTGGAATTTGTGAGGATGTTCCCGTTGTGGTTGCTAATGTTACTATCTTAACAGACTTTGTTATTCTTGATATGCCCGAGGACGACAACATGCCGATTATCCTTGGTAGACCCTTTTTGAATATTGCACGGGCTGTTATTGATTGCAACAAAAGCAAGATAACTTTTCATGTCAATGGTAATGATCATATGGTATATTTTCTAAAGAAACCAAATTCAATGAATAGTGTCATCTCTATTGATAGAATTATGACAATCACTATTAGGGATTTTCAATTTCATCTTCCGAATCCCCAAAAGAAATATCAAACTCTTATTGTTGGGGAAATGCATATCCCCGTTGAGGTAACTTAGTGTTATACAAAAGTTCTTCGGTTTCATGTTACTCGAAAATAGTTTGTTAATAAGACTTGAGCAACGTTATTAATGGATCCTTTTTTAGGGGCATGTGGTCGATGAATTTAATAAGCACAACCTACTGCACTTATAGTTTGCACTATGTTATTTACAGTATAATGAAGTAAAATGCCATGATTATCGTGTCTTCTGAATTATTCATGAAATAAAAAATGACCCAAAAATAAAAGTGCTCAAAATGTCATAAAATTTTAACATGATTTTTTCTGTATTATTTAAGATTTTTTGGCACTGAACACACCCCAGGGGGGTGCACCTGTTGCTCACAAGGCAACAGGGCATGCCATGATGCCTTGTGGGGCCCACAGGACCCCACTCACTTAGTCCACCCGCCCACTTCATCTTCTTCCTCCAGAAAAAAATTGTGGTAGCTCTTATTCTCGTGTTCTTGCTTCCAAAGCTGAGATTTTCAATCTCTTTGCTCAGAGCTCCATCTCCGAAACTGTTTTGGGGGATTACTCGGTATGTGGCTCCTCCATTGGTCCAATTAGTTTTTGTTTTTGTGGATTATATTTTGCTTATTTTGCTACTGTTGGTGCCACTGAAAATGAGCTTGCATGTTGAATTTAATTGGTTCTAAGTACTTTGAATGCTTGATATAGCCTCTAGGCACTCCACATGAGTAGTTGCTATCAATCTTGTTAAGTTTTGTTAACATCTTTTTGTGGTCCACAAATTTCAGAAATTTTCTCAGTAAGTTCTTTGAGGAGGAGGCCCTCGGAGAATTCCTCGAGCCAAAGCTCGGCACGCCAGGCGTACCATGAGCCACTAACAAGTTCTGTGCGAGATGTCGTGGTGAAATCATGTTAGTGGGCGTGCAACACCTTCATGATAGGTGCTGGCATTAAGGATGAATTTGATCAATATATTGAGAATGCTGAGCTGACTGCCTTCCTCGCAGATAAGTGTATCTAGCATTACCACACCAACACATTCACTCAAAAATTTAAGTATCATTCTTCCAATTCTATCGTTCTATTTGACCTTTATGAGAGTTCCTATAGTATGTCTCTAGAAGAATTTTCTGATGCATGTAAAATTCTGTATTGGGGCTCACTTGTCGAACAGTGAAAATCTGATTATGAGGCATTTCTTAGTAGTCTTTGCAATGGTGAGGACAGGGGTGTGACACAAGCTAGAATAAAAAGTATTCAGTTTCCCGCTATTCGCTATTGCAATTTTTAAAGTGGAGGTGTATTGTTGGCAAGCATGACTATAATGCGCTTTGTTCTCCTGATTTGAGCATTATTCATGCTGCTTTACATGGCAGTAGATATTATAACCTTGGGGCAATTATTGCACAGCGGCTAGGCCGAAATGCGGGAGATGGTGATTTATATGGAGGAATTTTGCCTCTCGCGTAGCCGCGAAACTTGGGGTCTCTCCTAGACCCAATGATCCTATACTGCCAAATAAGTACTTGGATTTTGATGCAATGCAATGCAATGCCACCAATTTATTAAGCATGAGACTCACAAGTATGATTACAACCTTATATTTGATAAATACTGTGATGTCTCCGTTATCTTGCTTGCGCCTGCTCTCTTTTGATTTTTAGAACAAACAAAGGCGTTTTGTCTATGAGGATGAGGTACGTGAGTACAACGAGGTAGTAAAGGCTACCCGTCTAGCTGAGGAGGCAACCCTGAACACTGCTTCAAGCTATCATTATGATTAATGTCCTGATCAGCGGTGGTGATTATCAAGTTAGGCCAAAAGCTTAAGCTTGGGGGAGTACGTATTCTCACCGACATTACATTCATGCATCACACATTCATTTCATTCGTTGGTGTTCATCGTTTTCATATCCATGTTTCATTTTCTTTTCTGTGTTTGAAAAACTTTGAAAATGCAAAAATACTTCTCGCTTATTTTTGGTTTTTCTTTTTTGTTTGGTTAGATAGTAGTATTAAAAGAAAACCCAAGAAGAGTTCTCATTTCTTATTTTGTTATTTTAGGAGTTCTTCGGTGTAAATGGTTTTTCTCGCTTTTTTGTTTTTCTTCTTTAGTTTGCTTTCTTCAGAAAAACTAAACAACTCCAAAAATATTTCAGTGTGTTTATCTGAATTTGTTTTCTTTTCTTTGAGTCGTCGTAAGGAGAAGACTATGTTAGAATTGTTGAATGGCTCTCATATGCTTTGTTGTTAACCTAACGAAGAGCCAATATTTCCTTGTCTTATCATTTGAATAAATTGCTTGCAGATTTCAGCTTAGTCCATGACACACTTGCACAATTATTATTTTCACATCATTCGGTCGTGCAAGTGAAAGGCAACAATGACGATAAATTGATGAAGTGACTGTGGCAAAGAAAGGCTGGTATGAACTCTTCTTGTTTTTTTTTTGTAAATATGTTTAACTCAGTATCCTTGATTTAGCATATTATAATTAAACATGTATGTGATGACAAATAGAGATTATAGTTGATCATGCCATGCTTAAGTAGGTAGGAGTGGATAATGATTCATCTTGTGTGTCAACCTGCCTTAAAATAATTATGATGTAGTATGTTAGGATGGTATCTTTCTCTAAAATATTCAAGTGTCTTGACATGGCACATGTTCACACATGTAGTTAATTCAAAATCAATGCAGCCTATATGATATTTATATTCAGGGTGTTTATATCCTACTCATGCTCATAGTCAATGTTAAATATTCGCAATGCATGATTATGACCATTGTCGCTCTCTAGTTGGTCGCTTCTCAATCTATTTGCTAACCTTCGCCTGTACTAAGCGGGAATACTGCTTGTGCATCCAAAATCCTTAAACCCAAAGTTTTCCAGATGAGTCCACTATATCTACCTATATACGGTATTACCCTGTCGTTTCAATTAATTTTGCATGTTCCATCTCTAATCATTCAAATAATCATCTATTTTGTGTGCCTGTAACGCTCATGGAGCGACAGGGTGGTCAATATCTTCCATGCTAAGCGGGTTATTCTCATGATGGGTGTTTATTCACTTGTCATTGCACGAGAGAGGCTGGTAATTGGGATGCCCAGTCCTGTAAACAAAAATAAAAAAATAATAAAACAAACCCCCTGGAAAGTTCATTGTTTGAAGGGCACCCATGAATTCGGCTAGTCATGCATGGCTTGTGCTTTTATGGTTGAGGTGGAGTAGACTTTTCATTTCCACAGGGGAACCACAGATAATGTGTTTAGCATGGAAGATATTGAAATCCTTTGTCGTGACGTCGACAGGAAAAGCACACCACTCAAAATTGTATTCATCTATGTTTTAAGCTTTGAGCTCTGGCACCACTGCAAATCTCTACTTGCCTCTGCGAAGGTCCCTTCTATTTACTTTCATGCTATTTACTTTTATTGTCGAGTCATCACCTTCTTATTCAAGCACCAATTTAGAGAGCACAATTGTCATTCTTAGTATAACATGCATTGAGTCTATTTAATGTTGGATGTGAGCATGAGTGGATCTCTTCTACCCTGAATTACAATGCTTAGTCTCTGCTTGAACTTCAGAGGTGCTCTGCATTTATGTTTTGCTGTCTCATAAATGGCTAGCGGGATACCATGTTATCTTATTATATCATGATTATTTTGACAAATTGTTGGCATCTGAGATATGTTATCATTGCTCGCTAGTTGATTATGCCATTGATATGAGTAAATGTGATTTCTAAGTGTTATCGTTCACATGGTTAGTTCATGATTTTTGGTGAAAACCTGGTTACTATTTAACAATGAAAAAAATAGCGCGCTACAAAATATAGCGAGACCCTTCTCGAAATGCTACACAAGTTATAGCGCGCTAATAGCGTGCTATATTTCAAAATAGCGTTTGCAAAAAAATCAAAATATATCTAGAAAAGTAGAAATAAAGTATTTAAGCAACTAATTTTTTCCTAGGAGCATGCAATATATGCATAAGGGCCAAATCCAGCAGGCCGAAACCAACCCTCGGCCACATATATCGGTAAATATTACAAAGAGAAGCAAGAATCATATGCCTACAAAGAGAAATAGAGTACTACAGTTCAGTTCAGTACTATAATTCAGTACTAGGTGGGTTCAGTTACTTCAGTACCATATGCCTACAATCAGACACAAGCTTCAGTACAGTCAAAGTATAATTACAAAGAGGAGCAAGAATCAAACTTGTTACTTCAGTACCATATGCCTACAATCAGACACAAGCTTCAGTACAGTCAAAGTATAATTACAAAGAGGAGCAAGAATCAAACTTGTTACTTCAGTACCATATGCCTACAATCAGACACAAGCTTCAGTACAGTCAAAGTACAATTACAAAGAGGAGCAAGAATCAAACTTGTTACTTCGGTACCATATGCCTACAATCAGACACAAGCTTCAGTACAGTCAAAGTATAATTACAAAGAGGAGCAAGAATCAAACTTGTTACTTCAGTACCATATGCCTACAATCAGACACAAGCTTCAGTACAGTCAAAGTATAATTACAAAGAGGAGCAAGAATCAAACTTGTTACTTCAGTACCATATGCCTACAATCAGACACAAGCTTCAGTACAGTCAAAGTATAATTAGTCAAAACTGTAAACTATATTGAGGAAATCAACATCTTTCTATGGATATTCATGGGGATCTCCTTCTGAATCCTACTGGTGCTCTTGCCGGAATTCATCTGGTGGTGCTCTTGCCTGTGCATAGCGTGAGATGGCACGAGGGAGAAAGTGGGTATGCGACAGTGTGGAAGCTTGATTACCTAGTGGCTGACTTGCCAGCGGTGTGGCTGACATCACCGCTGCCGGTGCTAGGAGGACGATGCCGCCGTGAGATGACGCTGCCGTAGCCGCTAACTCTAGATGTTGTCGCTGCCTCCGCTCACGCCCAGATGTTGCCGCTGCTGCCGCTGCCGCTCATCTTGGCTGGGAATTGGGAAGGGGATTAGCTCCTTGTGGCAGAATCTGATAAAGGAGCGAGAAAGGTAGTGGCCGAGGGTTGGTTTCGGGCTGCTGGGCCTGCTGGGCTGTGATTATTTGAGTTTTGCATGGTCTGCACGTTAAAACGTTACACGCTACAACGTTATAGCGTGGCATAGCGTGCTATATACACGATTAGCGCCCTAGCGGCCAAATTTGGCAAAACGTAACGTCTCCCTGCCAAATATGCTATAACGGCGCTATAACGGCGAAATAGCGCGCTATTTTTTTCGTTGCGCAGATCACGACTGGGTATGATCGTAAAGGCTCGTCGAGGCTTCCTGCAGGGGCTCCCCCTACGCTAGTTCTAAGCCTGATGCCATGCTCCCGCTCCCTCCACGCCGTGCCAACGACAGCGGCGGCGGGTCCGACGAGTTATGCAGTCATGCTCAGCCTGCTGCTGCTGCACAAGCCAGAGTCCGAGGTGGCATGCGCATCGTGGATGCGCCGGCGCCTGAGGGTGTGGCCACTGTGCACTACTTACCTCCGCGCAGCCGAACGCGCCGTCACCGTGGTGTGCGAGCAGCATCAGGCAGCCAGGCATTCACTGCCACTGCTCCCCCGCGTGGAGCGTCAGCGTCCTGAGAGCCACGGGCCCATTGTTCTCCGATCGACCTGCTGCGCGATACCAGAGGGTGGAAAAAAAGGTGAGAGAGAAGATAGAGGAAGAAGACTATGGTGAGGTGGACGATGATGTGGCGAGGTTAGTGCTCAAAACCATTCCACGTCAACACAAAACCACCTGAAACGGTTTGAGGGACGAAAAATATCCGGTTTCAATAATTGAGGGACTAGGATTTCATGGTTTTGAAGTTGAAGGACCATTCCTAGACTATCGGTAAAGTTGAGGGACGAAAAATATACTTTTCCCTTTCTTAATTATCTGGACTACTAGGACAAAATTCTGTAGATAAAATTGTTGTTATTAGTTGACTGACAAATACTGTAGAATATATCGCAATGGTACTGGAAGAATGGGATATATATTCAGGACTAACATTGTCCTGAATATATCCCAATATTATTGAGGATTGATAATTTCTTGATTGAAACTTGGATGCTGTAACTAGTATCTTCACTTCGACATATTGCCAGCTCTCCCTTGATTGTATATATACATACAGGTGTCATATGGCATAAAATTAATGCAGTTACAGCATGTAATTTCTTCTGCCCCTACCATGCATGACTAATATTGTGTCCTCCCTTTCTTCAGGTGCGTGCTTTCAAATCACAATGTGGCTCATTGGCGCAGTATGGAATGAAGCACATGCGGTCCTTTGCAAACATCTGCAATGCGGGCGTTCTTCCTGAAGCGATGGTGAAGGTGGCCGCTCAGGCGTGCACCAGCATCCCAACCAACCCCTGGAGTGCCACACACACAAAGGTTTTAGTGCTTAAACCATATATAGGTGAAGCAACTTAGTCACTATTTCAGCTATTGTACCATATACCAAAGTCACTTCCTATTCACACAGGGTTAGTACAGTCAAAGTATAATTACAAAGAGGAGCAAGAATCAAACTTGTTACTTCAGTACCATATGCCTACAATCAGACACAAGCTTCAGTACAGTCAATGTATAATTAGTCAAAACCGTAAACTATATTGAGGAAATCAACATCTTTCTATGGATATTCATGGGGATCTCCTTCTGAATCCTACTGGTGCTCTTGCCGGAATTCATCTGGTGGTGCTCTTGCCTGTGCATAGCGTGAGATGGCACGAGGGAGAAAGTGGGTATGCGACAGTGTGGAAGCTTGATTACCTAGTGACTGACTTGCCAGCGGTGTGGCTGACATCACCGCTGCCGGTGCTAGGAGGACGATGCCGCCGCAAGATGATGCTGCCGTCGCCGCTAACTCTAGATGCTGTCGCTGCCTCCGCTCACTCCCAGATGTTGCCGCTGCTGCCGCCGCCGCTCATCTTGGCTGGGAATTGGGAAGGGGATTAGGTCCTTGTGGCAGAATCTGATAAAGGAGCGAGAAAGGTAGTGGCCGAGGGTTGGTTTCGGGCTGCTGGGCCTGCTGGGCTGTGATTATTTGAGTTTTGCATGGTCTGCACGTTAAAACGTTACACGCTACAACGTTATAGCGTGGCATAGCGTGCTATATACACGATTAGCGCCCTAGCGGCCGAATTTGGCAAAACATAACGTCTCCCTTCCAAATATGCTATAACGGCGCTATAACGGTGAAATAGCGCGCTATTTTTTTCATTGCTATTTAATCTTATATTCAGATACAAGAACAAAAGAGTTCGTAAAAGGTTTTTGTTATCACTTTCAGTTTATCAACTGAATTGCTTGAGGACAAGCAATGAGTTATTCTTGGGGAAGTTGATACGTCTCTATCGTATCTAATTTTCCAAACACTTTTGCTCTTGTTTTGGACTCTAATTTGCATGATTTGAATGAAACTAACTCGGACTGACACTGTTTTTAGCAGTTCTGCCATGGTGTTGTTTTTTCTGCAGAAATAAATGTTCTCGAAATTGGACGAAACTTTGCGGAGATTTTTTATTGAATATATAAAAAACACTGGAATGGAGATCCACCGAAGGGGGGCCACCAGTTGCTCACAAGGCAACAGGGCGCGCCCTGATGCCTTATGGGTCCCACGGGTGACCGTCTGACCTAATTCGAAGCCTATAAATTATGTTTCCCCGAGAAAGAAATAAGAGAAGAAGTTTCATCAGGTTTTACGATATGGGAGCAGCCTCTACCTCTTGTTCTTCATTGGGAGGGCTGTTCTAGAGTCTGTTCGAGGCTCCGTACAGGGGATTCATCGCCATCATCATCACCAACCCTTCTTCATTAACTATTCCATGATGCTAACCGCCGGGAGTGATTAATTCCTTCATAGGCTTGCTGGACGGTGATGGAGTTGGACGAGATTTATCATGTAATCGAGTCAATTTGTTTGGGCTTGATCCCTAGTATCCACTATGTTCTGAGATTGATGTTGCTATGACTTTGCTATGCTTAATGCTTGTCACTACTCACTAGGGCTTGAGTGCCATGATGTTCATATCTGAACCCTCTATGTTTTCATGAATATATTTGAGTTCTTGATCCTATCTGCTAGTTGTATGCACTTGTTATTGGCTGATCCGTAGACCCGAAAGTGACAATAGTTGGGATACTCTCCGGGGATGATTGTAATTTGAGGAGTTCATGTATTCACCATGTGTTAATGCTTTGTTCCGGTTCTCTATTAAAAGGAGGCCTTATTATCCCTTAGACTTCCTTATGGACCCCACTACCATAGGAGGGTAGGACAAAAGATGTCATGCAAGTTCTTATTATATGCACGTATGACTATATACGGAATACATGCCTACATTGAATTGATGAATTGGAGCTATTGTGTATCGCTCTAGGTTGTGACTGTTACATGATGAATGCTGATACATACCAACGTATCTATAATTTTTTGATTGTTTCATGCTGTTATGTTATCAATCTTGGATGTTTTACATTCAATTACTAGAAACTTTATATCATTTTTTGGGACTAACCTATTGACATAGTGCCTAGTGCCAGTTGCTGTTTTTTGCTGTTTTTTACTTTGCAGAATATCAATACCAAACGAAGTCCAAATGCAACGAAACTTTTGGGAGATTTTTTCTGCCCAAAAGACACCCAGGGAGCCAAAGGAGAACAAGGGAGGAGCCCCGTCGGGCCCACTAGGCACCAGGGCGGGCCAGGAGACCCAGGCGCGCCCTGGTGGGTAGTGGAGCCCCCGGGAAGCTTCTCCACCGACCTCCACCCTTATAAATACTCTAGAATCCCAAAACCCCTAGGGGAGTCGACGAAATACTATTTCAGCCACCGCAAGTTCCAGAACCACAAGATCCATTCTAGAGGCCTTTGCCGGCACTCTTCTAGAGGGGCAACGATCCCGGAGGGGTTCTTCATCATCCTTATTGCCCCTCTGATGATGCGTGAGTAGTTTACCACAGACCTATGGGTCCGTAGCTAGTAGCTAGATGGCTTCTTCTCTCTTTTTGATCTTCAATACAATGTTCTCCTCCATGTTCTTGGAGATCTATTTGATGTAACTCTTTTTTGCGGTGTGTTTGTTGGGATCTGATGAATTGTGGGTTTATGATCAGTTCTATCCATGAATATTATTTGAGTCTTTGCTGAACTCTTATATGCATGATTGTTATAGCCTCTTATTTCTTCTCTAAAATTTTGGTTTGGTTTGGCCAACTAGATTGATTTTTCTTGCCATGGGAAGAGGTGCTTTGTGATGGGTTCGATCTTGCGGTGCTCAATGTAAGTGACAGAAAGAGACATGACACGCATGTATCGTTGCTATTAAGGATAAAAGGATGGGGTCTATTCCTACATGAATAGATCTTGTCTACATCATGTCATCGTTCTTATTGCATTACTCTGTTTTAACATGAAATTAAGACACTAGATGCATGCTGGATAGCGGTCGATGTGTGGAGTAATAGTAGTAGATGCAGGCAGGAGTCGGTCTACTAATCTTGGACGTGATGCCTATATACATGATCATTGCCTTGAATATCGTCATGATTATTCGCTTTTCTATCAATTGCCCAACAGTAATTTGTTTACCCACTGTATGCTATTTTCTTGAGAGAAGCCTCTAGTGAAAACTAAGGCCCCCGAGTCTATTTCTTATCATATTAAATCTAAAAATACCTAGCTGCACTTTTTGTGTGTGTTTTGCTAGATCTATTTATCAAATCTCATACAATTTAATCTATCTGAATACCGAGGAGGGATTGACAACCCCTCTTACGCGTTGGGTTGCAAGTTATTGTTGTTTGTGTGCAGGTACTATTTACATAGTGTTGCTTGGTTCTCCTACTGTATTGATAACCTTGGTTTCATAACTAAGGGAAATACTTACCTTTGTTGTGCTGCATCATCCTCTCCTCTTTGGGGAAATACCAACACAGATACAAGTAATCAGGAAGAATTTCTGGCGCCATTGTCGGGGAGACATCATCAACATTTATCAAGTACCCAATCAGAAATCTCATCTCCTTGCAATTACTTTATTTGCCATTTGCCTCTCGTTTTTATCTCCCCCACTTCTAAAAAGTTTTTGCAAAAATACAAAAATATTTTTCCGTTTGCCTTTTTCTTGTTTGATCTCTTGTTTGCTTGCCCACCTTATCATTATGGATAATTCCTCCCTTGCCACTTGCACCCCTGAGAATGAAGTTCTCAATTTTAAACAAAGGGGGGGAGAAATTTTAAGAGATGCTTGGTATAGGATTTGGAACACTCTTAATAGATCTATTCGTAAGCAATCTACTATCGTTCTTCTTCAAAATTTTATGTGGGAATTACTACCTGGTATAGATTTGTTCTTGACACTATTACCGAAGGGAATTTCTTGATGTGTCCCTCTATGGATGCTTTTAATTCTATGGGAATTTAGTGGGATCGCCACCTGTCATTATCAATGAAACGATTTTAACTCTTGAGCATGTTATGCAAAGGCTAGATGCTATTGAAAAGAGAATGCTCACCGAAGGACATATTGAAAATTTGGACAAAAGGATCCATAATCTTGCTAATGGAATTGGGTCGAAGATAGGGTATACTCTTAAAATACTAAAAGAGAAAAGACCCGTAGTTAACGAAAGGATAGAGGAGAGCCCTACTCGGATTGATAAATTGGAAGAAATTTTTAGTAACTTGAGCTCAGCTTTTTCTTCCATTAAAACTATTAAAAACTCCTACAAAAAATTGCAAGCCTACACATGTTCCTAAGAACAAGGGTGCCACCTCTAGTAGTAACAATGAAGACCTTAAAATGATTAGTATTCACCCCAACTTTGTTGAAGTAATAAAAAATTATACTTGCAAGAGTGAATGCTTCAATTTTGTTCCTAGGAGCGTGATTATTGAAACAATGCATGCAAGATCTCCGAGGAATTATGGTTGTGTGATTGAGGAGTTGGAAACTAAAGAAGACAATATTTGAATCTATGAATTATGCCTAGCTAGGGGCATAAAACAATAGCGCTTGTTGGGAGGCAACCCAATGAATAAAAAATCCTTTTATTTCTGTTCTTGTGTGTTTACACAATTTTGCTACTGTTATGATTGTGTTTTTATGTTTTAGCTAGTGTTTGTGCCAAGTAAAGCCTTTAGGATCATGTTGGGTGATAGTTGATTTGATCTTGTAGGAAACAGAAACTTTTGCGTCCAGTAGCAGAATTTTGAAAAATCACTGAAGCGACGAAAAATTCTGAATTTTTTTACACAAGATTGATATACAAATTGCCTACGTTGTCCTAATTTTTCAGATGTTTTGTAGTTACAGAAGTATGGTTAAAGTACATATTAGTACAGACTGCTCTGTTTTTGACAAAGTCTGTTTTCGTTGCATTGTGTGCTTATTTTGATGAATCTATGGATCGTATCGGGGGGTATAAGCCATGGTAAAGTTAGAATACAGTAGGTATAATGCAATAATAAAATATGAATGGGTTTGCAACAATACTTAAAGTGGTGATTTGCTTTATTATAGTAACAGATCTCACGAAGGTTTTGTTAAGTTTTGTGAGATTGAACTTTTCAAATTTTGGGTGAGATCACGATGGATGAAGGAATAAGGAGTGAAAAGAGCCTAAGCTTGGGGATGCGCATGGCACCCAAGGTAATATTCAAGGAGAACCAAGCAACTAAGCTTGGGGATGCCCCGGGAGACATCCCCTCTTTCTTCTAACGACTATCGGTAATTTTACTTAGAGCTATATTTTTATTCGTCACATATCATGGGTTTTGCTTGGAGCGTCTTGTATTATATGAGTCTTTACTTGTTTTGCTTTTTAGTTTGCCACAATCATCCTTGCTGGACACACCTATTTGAGAGAGCCATAATGATGCTATGATTTGTTAGAATTGCTCTATGTGCTTCACTTAAAAACTTTGAGCTATGGAATTGCTCTAGTACTTAACTTATATCTTTTTGAGCACGGTGGTGGTTTAATTTTTGAAGAAATGCTCTCATGGTTCACTTAGACTATTTTGAGAGTTGAAAATTTTGAAGAAATATGTGCTCTCATGCTTCACTTAAATTCATTTGAGAGCATGTTAGTAGCAATGGTAATATATGAAATTAGTTCCAAAGTGATAGATATTCAAGGGGGGTATAATAAAAACTTTCATGAAGATCATTGAATATTATAAACTTGATTCCTTATAATAGTTTTGAGATATGGAGATAGTAATATGTGAGTCATGTTGGTGATTAATTATGCTTTAGTAAAAATATTGGTGTTAAGGTTTGTGATTCCCTATGCAAGCACGAAAGTCAATAGTTATGCAACGAAGTTACATCCTACTTGTGGTGCATTATTCAGTGTTAATTATGTTTAATGCTCATTTATGATCATTTTCATTTCTTGGTTGGTCGCTTCTCAATCTATTTGCTAGCCTTCATTTGTACTAAGCGGGAATACTGCTTGTGCATCCAACTCCTTAACCCCAAAGTTGTGCCAAATGAGTCCACCATACCTACCTATATGCGGTATTTCCATGCCGTTCCAAGTAAATTTGTATGTGCCAACTCTAATTTTCAAAATGAATTTCCTTTTTGCGTGCCCGTACCGCTCATGAAGCGGCAGGGGGTGGCCAATATTTTCCATGCTAGATATGTTATTCTCAAGATGAGTGTTTATTCACTTGCCATTGCACGAGAGTGTGGCAGGTAATAGGGACGCCCAGTCCCAAAATGATTTTTTTTACTTATGTTTTCAATAATAAATTCCTTGGAAGGTGTTGGTATGGAAGGCACCCGTGGATACGGCTAGCCATGGATTGTGAAAGAATGGTGGAAAAGGAAATAAACTTTATTTTATGTTTGGGAACCGCCTATGATTTATCTAGCATGGAAAGTATTGGGAATTCTTGGTCATTTTCGTTGACAGGAAAAGCATGCCTCTGAAAACAATTTTATCTCTCAATTTAAGCTTTGAGCTTTGGCATGTCTACAAATCTCTGCTTCCCTCTGCGAAGGGCCTATCTATTTACTTTTATGCAATTTTTATTTTTATTGAGTCTCCATCTTCTCTTATAAAGCACCAACTAGGGAACACTATTATCATACTAGTGCATTGGGCATAGCTAATATTTGAGTGTGTTCCATGAATGGATCAATGATTGAGCATAATGGGCTAGGGATAGCTTTCTTTAGTGTTGATATTTTCAAAGACATGGTTGCTTGTTGATATGCTTGAGTATTGATGTCCTCATGTCAATTATAGACTATTGCTTTGAATCATCTAAAGTCTAAATGTCCATGCTATAAAAGAAAAGAATATCTGATGAACATGTTAGGCAGTATTCCACATCAAAACTTTTGCTTTTATCATTTACCTACTCGAGGACGAGCAGGAATTAAGCTTGGGGATGCTGATACGTCTCCAACGTATCTATAATTTTTTTGATTGTTTCATGCTGTTATATTATCAATCTTGGATGTTTTATATTCATTTACTAGCAACTTTATATCATTTTTCGGGACTAACCTATTGACATAGTGCCTAGTGCCAGTTGCTGTTTTTTGCTTGTTTTTTACTTTACAGAATATCAATACCAAACGAAGTCCAAATGCAACAAAACTTTTTGGAGATTTTTCTGCCCAGAAGACACCCAGGGAGCCAAAGGAGCACATGGGAGGAGGCCCGTGGGGCCCACTTCGCTCCAGGGAGCGCCAGGGGGCCCAGGCGTGCCCTGGTGGGTAGTGGAGCCCACGGGAAGCATCTCCACCGACCTCCACCTCTATAAATACTCTAAAATCCCAAAAAATCCCAGGGGAGTCGATGAAATACAGTTTCAGACGCCGCAAGTTCCAGAACCACGAGGTCCAATCTAGAGGCCTTTTCCGGCTCTCTATCGGAGGGGGCAACGAGCACAGAGGGGTTCTTCAACATCTTTGTTGCCCCTCCGATGATGCGTGAGTAGTTTACCACAGACCTACGGGTCCGTAGCTAGTAGCTAGATGGCTTCTTCTCTCTTTTTGATATTCAATACAATGTTCTCCGTGATGTTCTTGGAGATCTATTTGATGTAACTCTTTTTTTGCGGTGTGTTTGTTGGGATCTGATGAATTGTGGGTTTATGATCAGTTCTATCCATGAATATTATTTGAGTCTTTGTTGAACTCTTATATGCATGATTGTTATAGCCTCTTATTTCTTCTCCGAAATTTTGGTTTGGTTTGGCCAACTAGATTGATTTTTCTTGCCATGGGAAGAGGTGCTTTGTGATGGGTTCGATCTTGCGGTGCTCAATCTTAGTGACAGAAAGAGACATGACACGCATGTATCGTTGCTATTAAGGATAAAAAGATGGGGTCTATTCCTACATGAATAGATCTTGTCTACATCATGTCATCGTTCTTATTGCATTACTCTATTTTTCCATGAACTTAAGACACTAGATGCATGTTGGATAGCGGTCGATGTGTGGAGTAATAGTAGTAGATGCAGGCAGGAGTCGGTCTACTAATCTTGGACATGATGCCTATATACATAATCATTGCCTTGGATATCGTCATGATTATTCGCTTTTCTATCAATTGCCCAACAGTAATTTGTTTACCCACCGTATGCTATTTTCTTGAGAGAAGCCTCTGTAGGAGATATGCCCTAGAGGCAATAATAAATGTTATTATTTATCTCCATGTTCATAATTATGTTTATGTTCCATGCTATAACTGCTATGGTTCTCGAGTCTGCAATAACATCGAGGCTCGAAGGAAGACTCATATGCACGTGTGGAATAATAAACGGTAAAATGTATTCCTAGTCTGGCCTCTAAGACTAGCTCAAGTGTTGCATGATGGTTATGTTTTCCTGATCATGGGCATGGCTATGCCGGCAACTTTGAGGGCACAATGTTAGAGGAACATTTGTGTTGAATCGACCTGAATTGTTGTTATGCTATTAGATACATTCGTCACAAGTTAATGGTTAATAACACAGAGATGGTTAACGTTTGCATGATTCCTTAGACCATGAGAGTATCGAGTTTCTTCATGCTTGCTTCATGAACTTTGGGGTTTGTTAAACGTCATCCGTAAATGGGTGGCTATTACGGCGGCTTACGGGTTCATGGAAAAGTATGTCAAGTAACTTGATAGCTCAAGATTGGGATTTTCTCCTCCGACGATGGAGAGATATCTCTGGGCCCTCTCGGTGTTACGGTATCCATCATCGTCTGGCCAGACACTTTGTGATTTGATCACGGGGATGCCGGAACACGGTAACGAGAAAAGAGAACAATACGGATAACGGGGTAACTGGCATAGTGGACAAGTTGTTGATCCACGGGGATGCCAACATGTCTAACCTCGGGTATTTGTAACATATCGTGAAGCAACAGGAATAGCACACGGCAACTGGAGGTTCACTAGAATATTCATTCATGTGGGTATAGGGGTCAATATGGGTGTCCACGGCTCCGATGTTGATCATTGATCGGAAGGGGTTCCGTGTCATGTCTATACTTCACCAAACCTATAGGGTCACACGCTTAAGGGTCATCTATCTGCTGAATACTAGACAGGGAGTCTGAGAGAAAATCACCGAAAAAGTTTCGGACACCGAAAAAGTTTCGGACAGCGGAAAAGTTCCGCAGAGAGAGGTCACCGGATGAGTTCCGGTGAAACTGAAAAGTTGTTTCAGGGGATACCATTAAGTCAAAATGGTTTCGGCACATGCCTGGTAATTCTTGGAGGATGCCAGAATCATTCTGGAAACTTCTGGAAGAAAAACCGGAAATGTTCCGGGGCTGCCGGAACCGCTTCAGATGCTTTTCGCAGATGAAATCACTAAACTGGAATTGTTCCAGAACGCGTTGAAAATTATTTTAGTGGGTACTGGAAATGTTCTAAGCCCACATAAATATTTTCAGTTCGAACGGACGCTGAAAAATGTCGTCGTGAATAGTGAAAGTGCTTTTTGGGATAATTTTTGGAGGGCCACCTTTTTGGACTTGGTCAAAGTTCTAGAAGGAGGTGGCTTGCAAGGGAAGGAGCCCCTCATGGGGAGGGCCAAGGGTTGGCCGGCCACACTTGGTGGAGCTCCTTGGAGCTCCACATGGCCTCCCATTATGTCCATTATACCCCTAAGGTGTGACCTAATGGTGGCTATTTTGGTATTTTTGGAGCCACCCCTTCCCCTTGGCTTTCCTATAAATAGAGGTGTGTGGGCTGCCCAAACACTCATCCCTTCTCACATACATGCCATTGCAATGATCTGGCTTCTCTCTCCCTCCCACGAAAAGAGTTTCGTAGAGCCGAAAGGCTGTCTGGGTTCCGGTGGGAACTAGTTCTGGACGGCGAAGCCCTGCCGGATAGATGACACCGTATGTGTGCAACTCTATAGAGAGGTCGTAGTTTCGATCTTAGTGCCCGAGGGGCTGTTCGTGAGTGCCTCCCGAAGGGCTGTCCAAGTGACGGTCCAAGTTCTGTGAGTCCTCCTGAAGGGCTGTCCGAGTGACCGTTCGAGTTTCGAAGGTCCTCCCGAAGGGCTGTCCGCGACACCGTCCGGGGGACTGTTTGACCGCCTCCTGGAGGGCTGTCCGAAGGGAAGACGAGGGTATACATCCTCGCGGTTGGGAGGTTGTAAATCCTAGCTGCGGGGATCTGCACCGCCGATCGTCATCGACTCTACTTCCGCTGCGCTACGAGTCGGTAACGAAAATGATCAAACCTTGTATGCAGTCTCCATAGTGGTCCTGGGCTGGTGCGTAGGTCGGAAATTTTTTGTTTTCTGCTGCGTTACCCTACAGCCTCTAGTGAAAACTATGGCCCCCGGGTCTATTTCCTATCATATTAAATCTAAAAATACCTTACTGCACTTTTTTGTGTGTGTTTTGCAAGATCTATTTATCAAATATCATACAATTTCATCTATCTCAATACCGAGGAGGGATTGACAACCCCTCTTACGTGCTGGGTTGCAAGTTTTTGTTGTTTGCGTGCAGGTACTGTTTACATAGTGTTGCTTCGTTCTCCTACTGGATTGATAACCTTGGTTTCATAACTGAGGGAAATACTTACCTTTGTTGTGCTGCATCATCCTCTTCTCTTCAGGGAAATACCAACGCAGATACAAGCAACCAAATGCCATCCAACACAAATATCCATGACTGATCTAAACCTGGGCATGGGCAGCCCGCCCGATGACCCAACCTGACACCGGCCCGAAAAACCCGGGCCAGGCCGGGTCGGGCTTTGTGTTCGGGCTGGGCTCGGGCTTGATTTTTTGATCTGTTGTGTATTTCGGACCGGGCTCAGGACTGGGATATTAGGCAATTTACACGGAGACCTGACCCGGCCCGGCCCAGAAATGCTCTTTTTAGTCCCTTCCGGCCGGGCTCAGGCTTGCATTTTCTTTTTTTGCTCGGGCCGGGCCAGGATCGGGCCTAGACTTTGCCCGTCGGGCTTTTACATGCCCAGCCCGAAACCCGGCCCGACCCGAGGAATGCCCATGTTTAGACTGATCCAATGCCTACGCTTTGCTCATATTGATCTTTGCTAATTTACCACTTTGCTGCAGCTGTTACAATCACTACAAAACTGCTACTGTTACCACTACTATCAAACTATCATACTACTGTGCTACTAAATACTTTGTTGTAGATATTTAGCTTTCCAGATGTGGTTGAATTTACAACTCAAATGCCAAGGCTCATAAATATTATTTGGCTCCCTTGTGTTGAATCAATAAATTTGGGTGAAATACTACCCTCGAAGACTATGGTGATCCCCTATACTTGTGGGTTATCACCTTCCTAGTCAAATTTCTGCCTCATATCCCAGTTGTGCATGTTCCTAGATAACCTCTTTTTGGACTACCTGCTAAGAAGGTGTGAATGTTAATGTAGGGGTTTGGAAAGGAGAATTGGAATGTTATGAAGAACTCCAACATGTCTGGCTTTAGGTTGAGGGAATTGACTCTAAGTGGGAAGATTGGCCAGTTCTAGAATAAATAGCCTCATCCTTTGGCTCTCTACTAGATGTGGACCGCTAGAGGAATTTCAAATCCTTCTTTGAGGTGGTTAGGATTCTTCTTTAAGGTGTAGAGACTATACTAAAATTGACCCTGATAGATTATTTGGGACTGGGGACAAACTATTCCAAATCAGAGTTACTGTGAAAGTCCCAGAGTTGGATCAAATTGACGATGAGCTGCTAGAAGAAGATGCCAATAAAGACTAGTAGGGCGATGCCAATAAGGAACAATAGGAATATGCACCACCGAACATCGATGGAGTTGGAGGGAATGGTCCCTCTGTCCCTTTATTTCTCTCTGATAGTCTTAAGTCTACCTTCTTGATGGTAACCAATTCAGGTCTAAACATGCCGAACTGCAGTTTCTCCATCAACTGGAGGATCCTCTCCATCCTCTAGAGGATCCTCTCCCAAACAACAATTGCTTTAATCTACTTAGAGAAATGGAACTTGTAGAAGAAGACTCAGCTGACTTTGAACTTGGTTAGAGTGACTCTGAAAATGATGGTGAAGATGTTGCCTTCAGCCCCACACACGATATGGTCACGCCTGCAAAAGCACCACCTGTTCAAAATGTTGATACGATACTTCCGTAGGTGCACAAGAAGAACTGGTGCTATCAGGAAGAGGAATGGGGGGAATCTGGTGGGAGCACAATGCTCGAGATTGCTATGAAAACCAAGAGAGCTCAAAACTTGAACCTTGGCAACTCTGCACAGCTTGCTTCAGGTTTTCTTGTGTTTTTAGTTTTTGAACCTTGTTTGGGACCTTGAACAACTTTGGTTTCATATCAATATATGGAACCGGGAGGGTGTTTTACCCTAATGATGTACTAAATAAGACAAGTGTCAGGAAGAATCCAGTTTTGTTTTTGGGGTTGACTTCTCTAAAACAAAATTCACACGATTTTCTTTGTAAAAATTTCACATAATTTAATTCGCCTATGTTTTTTAGGAACAACCATGTGGCTTTATTGGCAAAAAAGTATAACACTGGCATGAGCATGTGAAAAGGGACCCTCATTTTTTGCGAGAAAACTTCCAATCTATTCATTATCAATCATGATGGTACAACGAATAACAGAAATAATAAAAAAATTACATCTAGATCCGTAGACCACCTAGCAACAACTACAAGCACTGAAGCGAGTCGAAGGCGTGCCGCCATCATCTTGGCTTTCCTTATATATTTTTTCCGAAGAGGAGGTTAAAACCCCCGGCCTCTCCATCAGTGTGACGCACACAATCATTATTATTAATTATTATGCAAAGTACATAACAAAGTAAACCATGACCGAACCATCACAAGATATGAAAAAAAAACACCTACGATCAAGAAGGAAAAACACCCTCACGCCATCGTTGCCATGTGCTGCTGTAGATGACCTAGACAAGGCTTTCCTTACATATAAAAATAAACATTATGAAAGTCGCATGAGTCGCTCACCACGAGAGGCCAGAACCCGAGTGACACCATAAAACACATCAGGTCCAATAACACGACCCTTAGGCTGTCGAACCGTAGATACGTGCTCAGTTTTGTGGCAGAAGCAATGTTCTTTTTCAAACACGGTATACAAGCATATGGTTATATGAAAACCTATATGCATTTTCCAAATTTCGCACATAATAATAGTACAAAAGAGGCCGGTCAACCTAAAAAGGGCCTCAAACAAGAATCCCAGCAAGAAAACAGGGAACCAAACCCCACCCACGGCCGGGAGCAGCAAAGGCGAACAAAGCTCATCGGCCGGCCACTGGCTCGAGCCGCGCGTGCAGCATGTGCGCGGCCCACAAAACCCAAGGCCCCCAAACCCCCACCCCCGGCGAGATCCCGCCCGTCCGCGCGCGTATCCGACGGCGCCCCGCTAGTAACAACAATTAGCTAGTGTTGATTATGACTATGATGATGATGATTAGTTTTTATTATGATGATGATGAGTTGTGTGCTACGATGTGTTAGCTAGAATAATGAGATGTTATACGAATCATATATTGTTATGACGATGATGATGATGATGATGATGAGTTGTTATTACGACGACGACGATGATGATGATGATGATGAGTTATTATACTTTGGATCCATCCACTTGAATCTAATCCGCATTTATTTCACCCAATGATATAATAACTCGTCATGATCATAAAATCATATGATGAGACTGCATTATAAAACCTGTACAAGTACAGCGCAAATACGCAGAAAAAAATAAAATACAAAAATTGTAGCAGTAGCGCTGGTTATACACATGCTACTGCTAAGTAGGGGTAGCAGTAGCGCTGGTTGGACCCATGCTACTTCTAGGTACAGTAGCAGTAGCGCTGGTATGGATATACCAGCGCTACTACTAAGCAATAGTTATAGCGCCATATCAGTAGCGCGGGACCCCGTGCTACTGGTAGGCTATCAGCCCACGCTACTATTAGGGTTTTCCCTAGTAGTGATATCGATCCCTATGATAACACGAATGACATTCGAGTGAACCTTTGGTTATCATGTGATGTTCCCTTTGTTTCACCATACTTTAATAAACACGAGGTGAGATGTGTCGGTATCCTCTTGAGTCATACACATGCTCACTATACCGGTCTCCTTGTTGCAGTTTTGTTCTTCTTTCTCGCTGACGTGTTTCGGCATCCCCGTGACATTGTCATCTGTGTCTAGCCAGACAATGTTGGATGTCGTCACACCGAGAGGGCCCTAAGAATATCTCTCGATCGTCGGAGGAGCAAATTCCTCTCTTGAGCTATCGAGTCCCTTATCAAACTTTCCAATGAACCTGTAAGTTGTCGTTATGATCTCCAAGTTAGTGATGACGTTTGAGCAACCCCCAATCTCATCGTACGGTAAGAAATGACTGTGATACTCTCATGGTCTAAGGAACTAAATCGCACGCTAACACTTCGTGTTATAACTATTGACTTGTGACGATATCATCTCAAAGTATGACAAACAAGTTTGGGTCGATTCAATATGACCGTTCTTCCAACGTCATACCCTCAGTGTTGTTTTAGGACTATCTTTTCACTTAATGGTATCTTAAGATCCGGAAAACATGATCATGACCAATACTTGGGATAGTCTTAGAGGCGAGACTAGGAATCTTATTTTACCGTTTATTATTCCACACGTGCATATGAGTTTTCTACTGAATCACATATTCCAGGATCATAGCAGTTATAGCATGAAATATAAACTCTTAATTATGAACATGGAAATATAATAATACAACATTGCTGCTTCTAGGGCATATTTCCAACAGTATATTACTATCGCTGTGATGGTTTGGGGTATTTGGGGTAATTCGAGGTGACAGTAAAACATTCGATTCCTCGTCGTTGCCATTGATAGGGGATTACGGAGAACCCTTAGAGAGGTTGCGTCCATGGGAAAACCCTTTATTATCGTGGTGATAACCTTCTTGGGGAAGCTGCGGTAGTGGCGTACGTGGCACGAAGTCTACGTTAAAGTAGAACGTGTCCTGTACCCGGCTTCCCCCACTTATGCATTTGACGAGTGACTAGAGGACATGATAGTTCATAGTAGTGGTAGTGATTCCAGAACACTCAAGAGCACCTTACTACTCAAGCACCGTCCTTACTAACTTAGTGTCCTTTAATTCATGTTTTTACTTTCTGATTAGGAGTTTAGTTAATTACCTTTTTATCTAGTTTCTCTCGCAACTTATCGAATAGCCTATTTCCAAACTCTGGTTTGGGTGTGTACGTAGCTCGTTAAGTGACAACGTAGCTACGGGGTTTGTGGTGCCTTCCTATCAGCTCCCTGTGGGTTCGGCAGTTTACTTATCCCGAAAGTGCTACAACAGCCTTGTGCACTTGCAAGACATTAGAGAACCTGGGTAAAACCTTGCCTCCTGGTACCATCCACCTCAATCGCCTAACCGGGATACCCTACCAAGGGATCTGTCAGATTTAGCTCCAATGCTTGTTGTCAGTTCTAAATCTGGCATATCTCGTAGTAGGGGTCCTAAGCTAGGCGTCTTGGAGCGATGGTAACATGGACATAGGATTTTTCCCAGGTTCGGGCTTTTGATTGTATTCATATAGGGGATAGTATATGGTACATGTATCTACCACGAGATTATTCTAATGAATATGAGTTGAGTTACTGACTAGCCTAGCCTCGGTTTATATAATGTACCGGAGGCCTAGGGTTTAGGAGAGTCCTCGTCTTGAGCACCAAGTCTTGTGGAGTCTTCCTTGTATTCGTCATGGGTTGCCCGAAGTGGCCCATTAGTGAACCGCCATGGGGGTCCTCGGCCCGATCCACCTAGTAGGGAGACGACGTGGTGAGTACCCCCAAGTCCAGGACACCGTCAGTAGTCCCCCGAACCGGTCTTCAAGTTGGGGACGCTCCTCGGTTCTTCTGAATTGTTCTTCCTCTTCGGTCGTCGGTCTTGAAAACTGGTTCAACAAATATTCTCATCTTCGATCTCGACGATTGCCGAGGTGTATCCGAAGAGTTGACACGTCGAGCATCCGAGGAGCCCCTTTAGGTTCTTAGCCTTTATCAATGCCTTGTTATTTTTTACGCCACACCTCGGGTTCGACGTTTTTCCCGGGTGGCGGTGTCCTCTTGCAGCCGAGCTCTAATGTCGAGCTGCATCCGAGGTGTCTTTTTGCAGCCGAGCTTCAACGACGGTCTACATCCGAGGTGTCATAGATTACCTCGGTTTTAAAAAAGTTAAAGGAGTTCAGTCGAGCTTAATGCCAGAAATGTCCTCTAGGGAGCCAGCCACTTGCATCCGAGCTCTATGCCGGGTTGCTTCCGAGGTGGTGCATCACCTCGGGCGTGGGCTGATTTTTTGCAGATTTTTTTTCAATTGGTGCAATTTATTATCTGCCGAGATATATAGCCAATAGCCCTCAAGGTGTGTGTCGACCAAAAATCCGAGATGCACCTAAAGAAAAACATAAAACCGCTCATCCCAGTAGCCCCTGAGACTCGGGTCGATTCGCGAAATCGGCTTGAGGATCAACTCCTATCTCTGCAGCATACGTAAGAACGGAAATGCGGTGTGTATAGTCTCCGAGACTCAGGTTGGGTGCGGCCGACCAACTGAGGATCGTAATCTTCTCGGAAACTATTTTTCCCTTTGAATTTTCTGCATTGAATAGGCAATGCAGTAGCCCCCGAGACTTGGGTTGGGCAACATGGCCGACCCTAGAATCGTATCTCCTGGGGAACTAGTCCAGATGTACTGTATGTTTTGACAACGCCGAGGTGCAGCTCGGCAGGAAAGATGCTGAACCTCGGATCAGAAAAGATTTCCCGAACAAAACCATCACGCAGAACACCTCGATCAAGAGGATGTCCCGCCTCCTGAAAGGAAAACATAAAATAGGTTAAAGGTGCCATGAGTTCGGAAAACCAAAAAACTTTAGTAAAACTTTACGTCTACATTAAATCAGTTTTTTGGTGCCAATCCGAAAATTGGTCTTAAAATTAGGTTGTGCTTCCATCGTGCTTTAACATGACACATCTGATCTCAAGACTTCAAGCGGGTCAGCCTTCGGCTTCAACCTCCCTTCCCGAAGGTGGAGTGCTTCTCTTTTAGGCCAATTTAGCAAACTAAATTCGAGCGGATTTAGAGAGAAACCAGTCTATCCGGCCATTGACCACACACTCGACTCGATAAAAGAGTGGTAGAAAAAGACTTTGCAACGACTAAGAAGAATATATTTATTGCAGAACGGCTCATATAAATTTAAAAGCCCCCAGTTAACTTGGGTAAAAGAAGTGTTTTTAACAAATAACGTTTATAACAAACAAAGTTTTTAACAAACAATTTTTTTGTTTAACACAAATATAATGCTTGGTCGAACCGAATAGAAATTAAAACTTCAAAAAAGTTGAGCATGAAAGCGACTTAGCTGGTTAATATGCTCGGTGTTGATGACGAGGTCTGGGCTAGCTTGTGGTCGGACGAAGACGTAGTCCTAGGGCTGGACGAGGTCCCAGCCCCCAAGCCGGTTCCGAGGTGCCCGAGCGAAGAGCTCGGCTTGATGAAGTGACAACACAACACTACGGATATGTCGAGGCGAATCCCTGTACAGCCGAGGTGTCGGAGCTGGTCAACTGGTGACGCCGAAATCCCTAGATTAGGTTGACGAAAAGATGACGAAGACCCGGTCCAGCCGAGGTGACAGAGTAGGTCGGTAAGGTTATGTTGCAGCCCCCATGCCAGCCGAGCTATCGAAACAGGTCGGCGTGGTGGACATCGACTTGAAAAAGCAACAACGCGGTCATTCTGATGCAGGTCGTAACTTGTGACGCGGTCAATGCCGCCTCGATGAAGTGGCTGCGAGGTGATGCCGGCGCGCCCGAACCGTGCAATCCGTGGGGCGATGATGTTGGTGATGATTTAGCCTTCGCAATGCCGAACTCTTAATCGGCTCGCCGAGGTGATGATTCGATGAGGTTGACCTCGGCTAGACGAAGCGACGACCTGTCTAGCGCAGGTCGGCAGCCGTGGAGCAATGTTGTCGGTCTGGTTTGACACCGACGCGATGGTGAAGATCGCCCCGGAGAAGGCTCGAAATTGGTGGGCACATGTTTGAGAACAACACCCAATCCCCTAGAAAGAGTTTCCTTGAAAAAGGATGTCCGATATCTCGTTCATGAAAAAGACGAACTCGGGTCGGATTCGTTTCCACGCAGAAAACAGATCTAAAAAGTGTGGTACTCATTGGACTGTACCCAGAGTTTGAATGGTTGGATCGAGCTGAAATTTTGAGGGGTGGTAGATATAGGAATTCTGCAGCCGATGAACGGTTGGATCTTCCAAAGGACGTCCGAGCTGGACGCTGGACTCCTCGCCCCAAACTCGTCCAGATTCCCGTCCAGATTTGACAAGGCTCCGGTAGATCGGAGATCGCCGGAGATTCCTCCATCGGAATACGATGAAATTTTACAGGGTTCTGTAGGTGCATTTCCGCATAGTCCCACCAAAGGGTTCATCAAAACGACACCCGAGGAGGTGGGGGCAGCAAACACAATTCTGTTGTCAAGAAAATCTGCACGGTTGCCCGAGGGCAATGTTGACGTCGAGCCCCCGAGCTTCATGGATGATTCCGTCATGATCTTGATGGAGATCGGAGTTGATGATGATGAAAGCATCCGTCCAATCTTGATGATCCGACGCGGAGCGCAGTCCTCGGTCCAGCCGAGGTGACCAGTCGAGCCGGCGATGAAGATGCCGACATCGACAATAAAGCTCGGTTCCGACGCGTAGATCGCACCGGACACGATCTGAATTCCCATAGCCCCGCGGCGACTGCCAGCAGGCTCTCAATAAAAGCTCGGTTCTAAGTCCGGCATATCTCGTAGTAGGGGTCCTAAGCTAGGCATCTTGGAGCGATAGTAACATGGACACATGATTTTACCCAGGTTCGGGCTCTCTCGAAGAGATAATACCCTGCGTCCTACTTTTGATTGTATTCATATAGGGGATAGTATAGGGTACATGTATCTACCACGAGATTATTCTAATGAATATGAGTTGAGTTATTTACTAGTCTGGCCTTGGTTTATATAATGTACCGGATGCCTAGGGTTTACGAGAGTCCTCGTCTTGGGCGCCAAGTCTTGTGGAGTCTTCCTTGTATTCGTCATGGCTGCCCAAAGTGGCCCATTAGTGAACCGCCATGGGGGGTCCTCGGCCCGATCCACCTAGTCGGGAGACGACGTGGTAATTACCCCTAGTCCAGGACACCGTCACTTGTGATAATCGTGGGATAGATACCCACATTTCTCTACAACGATCAAATAGTAGGTCCCGACTGTCAACGTCTGCACCCCTACCTCTAAGGGCCATCACGATTGCCGTGTCAGCACCAGGGTGGCAGTTGACAAGGACATCCATGTTGATGTGGCTACTGGTAATCACTATGGGCAGCTATGGATCACCACCAACTTCTCTTCATCTAGGGTTGACGATTCCTCTTCCCTGCTTCTCTTCTAGATCAACAAGGAACTTCTCCAGGCAAAATCATTCAGTGACAAAGAATGCTACTTCACTTTGATGCCTTGATCCACGGTTCTAATTCTACTTCAAGACACCCAGATCTCCATCTCCGGCAGTTCCTGGGGGAGGGTGCGACCAATTCTTGATAGTTCGGGTGCAACTGGTTGATCGGGGGGACTTGACACCACCGCAACAACAATCACCCCTGATCTTCATTCCATGAGTGCCTCCCAACCAAGGTATCTGGTCGCCTCCTTTGATCAACAATTTTGTCAGTAACATGCTTCATATGGATTTGGCTTCCAAAATGCACCACCCCATTGGGCATACCAGGGGAAGTTATTCCAACCCCTCCTTTCAATCGATGAAGGATCCCTGGACTGTGGGGAGGAGCTCAGCAAGCACAACATTTCGGAGGGTAAACAATGCATGCACCTCATCAATCTAGGCAAAACAACATGATGCACACTGGAAGTTTTCCTGTAAATCAATAGCATATCCAACAAAAGCAGATCATGCCTCCTTGTCAACTTCAAAAACAACAAGGCGAGGGTCCTAGATACCTGAACAACAACCAACAACACCTGCAGCAGAACAGAAGAGATAAAGTTGTTGCCAAACCAAACAAGAACTTGCCCAAGGAAAATGTTTCACTACTCCTAGATATGATGAACCTTATGCTGATGTCATATGTTAAACTTGTGGTGATCCTATACATCATAAGGCCCAATGCCATAAACCTAGAAATGTTCACTCATCAGGTGGAAGATTGCACTACTTGGAAAAATCCTAGGAAGATAGCAAACTTTGGTGGAAATGCACCCTCAGGGCTTGGCTTCTACCACTGAAGTCCCTGATACCAATGCTCAACATGTGGGTAAAATATGAAGTATGTTGGCGTTGTATATGTGGAACTAGGGCAAGTTAACAAATTTGAACTTTCACACAACTTTTCTGCTATCTATAAAATCACATGCCCTTGGAAAATCAGAATCCTAGATGAATGGACCTTCGTAGTCAAATTTCTACCTCATATCCCATTTGTGCATGTTCCTGGATAACCTCTTTTTGGACTCCCTGCTAAGAAGGTGTGAATGTTAATGTAGGGGTTTGGAAAAGAGAATTGGAATGTTACGAAGAACTCTAACATGTCTCGCTTTAGCTTGAGGGAATTAACTCTAAGTGGGAAGAATGGCCAGTTCTAGAGTAAATAGCCTCATCCTTTGGCTCTCTACTAGATGTGGACTGCCAGAGGAATTTCAAATCCTTCTCTGAGGTCATTAGGATCCTTCTTTAAGGTGTAGAGACTATACTAAAATTGACCCTGATAGATTGTTTGGGATTGGGGACAAACTATTCCAAATCAGAGTTACTATGGAAGTCCCTGAGTTGGATCAAATTGACGTTGAGCTGCTAGAAGAAGATGCCAATAAAGACAAGTAGGACGATGGCAATAAGGAACAATAGGAATATGCACCACCAAACATCACTGGAGTTCGAGGGAATGGTCCCTCTGTTCCTTCATTTCTCTTTGATAGTCTTAAATCTACCTCCTCAATTGGTAACCAATTCAGGTCTAAACATGCTGCACTGCAGCTTCTCTATCAACTGGAGGATCCTCTTCATCATCCGGAGGATCCTCTTCATCATCCGGAGGATCCTCTCCCAAACAACAATTGCTTTAATCTACTTAGAGAAATGAACTTGTAGAAGAAGACTGCTGACTCTGAACTTGGTCAGAGCGAGTCTGGAAAATGATGGTGAAGATGTTGCCTTCAGTCCCACACACGATATGGTCGCGCCCGCAAAAGCACATAATTTAATTCGTCTATGTTTTTTTAGTAACAACCATGTGGCTTTATTGGCAAAAAAAAGTAAAACACTGGCATGAGAGCATGTGAAACTGGACCCTCATTTTTTTGCGAGAAAACTTCCAATCTATTCATTATCAATCATGATAGTACAACGAATACCAGAAATAATAAAACTTACATCCATATCAGGGGCGGATCCAGCCCAGCCCAGCGCCCTGGGACTCCTTTGTACACTGTAGCAATTGCTACAGTATTTGCTGAAGTCTACAAAGGAACTGGGCCTCATGCCCCTGGCCTGGCCCCCCCGGCCTGGGGCCTAGATCCGCCACTGATCCAGATCCATAAACCACATAGCGACGACTACAAGCACTGAAGCGAGCCGAAAGCACGCCGCCGTCATCTTGGCTTTCCTTACATTCTTTTTTCCGAAAAGGAGGTTAAACCCCCGGGCTCTGCATCAGTGTGATGCAGACAACCATTCTTATTAAGTATTGTGCAAAGTACATAACAAAGTAAACCACGACCAAACCATTACAAGATATGAAAAAAAACACCTACGACTAAGTCGACTTCTTCCGCAGCAGCGCTTTAAGAAGGAAAAACGTACTCATGCCAATTGTTGCCATGTACGGTTGTAGACGACCTAAATAATGCTTTCGTTTCATATAAAACTAAACATTTATGAAAGCCGCATGACTGCATGACTCGCCCACGCCACGAGAGGCAAGAACACCGAGTGACACCATAAAACGTACCATGTCCGGTAACACGGACCTTTAGGCCGTCGAACCATTGCTTCGCCACTAGGCCGCCGGTGGAAGACAAGAGATACTCCATGCAGTGTTAAAAATACTCTTATATTACAGGACGGAGGGAGTAGCATACAAAGGAAAAAACACTGGATTTATTTCTTCAATCCATCAGGGTTCAAATCCTGATGCTCGCATTTATTTCTGGATTTATTTCAGGATTTCCGGCGATGCGCATTCAGTGGGAGGAGACGTTCCCGTCGACGACGAGCCGCCTACGGTGCCTTCGTAAATTTCAAGATGATATGCCGGCTCAGTCTTTTGGAGGTGCTCATAGGGATAGGATGTGCGTGTGTGCGTTTATATGAGTGAGTGTATACGCGTGTATATGAGCGCTTGCGTTTGTACTGTATTAAAAAAACCTTTAAAAAGGTCTCAAACAAAAAAACTGGAAACCAGGGAACCAAACCCCACCCACGGCCGGGAGCAGCAAAGGCAAAGCTCATCGGCCGGCCATTGGCTCGAGCCGCGCGTGCACCATGTGCGCGGCCCGCAAAACCCTAGGCCCCCAAACCCCACCCCCGGCGAGATCCCGCCCGTCCGCGCGCGCATCCGACGGCGCCCAGCTCGCCGGCCGTCGTACTTAACCCGGCCGCACACCCGGACAGCGACTTCTCTCGCCTCAGCTCACTCCACTCGCTTCCCTGTTTAAAAAAAAAGACAGCGGCTTTGCTCCGCTCCGCTCTCCTCCTTTGCCCCCACTCCCCCCAGACCCTCGAGCGCGGCAATGGCCGGCCCATCCATGGCGGAATCTGGTTTCTAGTCGCGCTAAATCCTACCAAGTTCAGTTCTTTTTCGTTTCTTGAGGGCGGTCCGCGTGGTGACATAGCAGCTTGCTAGGGCGCCGCCGCCGCCGGCTTTGGGTGTGGGGGGAGGGATAGGGATGGTGACGGAGATGGCGACGCGGGGGCAGCCGTGGCGGCGACCGGAGGGGGAGCGGGGGCTGGAGGATGAGATGGAGCTCTTCCGCAGCGGCTCCGCCCCGCCGACGGTCGAGGGCTCCTCGGGCGCGCTCCAAGGCGCCGACGTCTTCCTCGACGAGGAGCTCCGCGCCGACCCGGCCTACCACTCCTACTACTACTCCAGCGGCAGCGTCAACCCGCGCCTCCCGCCGCCGCTGCTGTCCCGAGAGGACTGGCGGTCGGCGCAGCGGCTCCGCCCCGGTGGCCCCGGCTCCGGTCTGGGCGGGATCGGCGACGGGAGGAGGCCCGGGGACGGCGGCGGCGCTGGGACGGGGCGGTCCGCAGACGGGCTCATTGGGATGCCTGGGCTCGAGATTGGGAGGCAGAGCAGCTTCTCCGGTCTCTTTCAGGTGGTGCTTCTGAAGAATACTATCTCCCTGTCTGAACTCCTGTCTTATTAAGCTCATGTCACACCGTTCTGGATATGCTATTAGATTATGTCAACGCTGTAATGCTAATGTTCTGGGTCTAGTAAGTCTTCCTAACTGTTAGAGAGATTGCGACGTGTAGTTAGATTTTCACTTTTTCAGTTAGTTTGATTGGTTTTGTTGCCTCTTAACATTCAGTCCAAGTGGCCAGAGTTCATGTTCATCTGAGGTATCGTCACTGTTTGAGCTGGTATTAGGGTATATGCTACTGTCGCTTCACTTTTTGTTTCTGAATCGAATTGTTTGGGTGTTACTGATAGTGATATGTGCCAGCTGCTCTTTTTATCTCTGAATTGAATTGTTTGGGTGTTACTGATAGTGATATATGTCAGCTGTTCTTTTTGTTTCTGAATCTAATTGTTCGGGTGTTACTGATAGTGGTATATGCTGTTGATTTTTTATATGCATGTGGATTGTATAGAGGATGAAGTGAGAGTTCAAGTTCTGACTCTTGATTGTGTTTGTTATGTTTTGAGCTGGTTAAAAACGTATTTCTGGTATGGTCACGCAAAAAGCTTGGTTTTCCAACTGCGCAAGTTGTTGACCAACGGACTATTTAGAGCCAAAGCATTATGTTCCCGCTTTCATCTTGTTGGATGTTGTTACATTCATGAAATGGCGGCTGCTTCCTTTCCTCGTATGTTGGTCTTAAATCTTATTAATACAATGCGAACTGGTTGAATAGGAAGTTACCGAACTTAGGTTGCATGTGTCCAATAAGATAGATCTTAGCATGAGCAATTTTTAGTCTGGTTCCATAGATCTTAGCATGAGCATAATATTATACAGAAGTTTTCTGCCAGTATATATTTGACTATTTGAGGATTTTTTTTCTATGGGGAAAGCTTTCCATTGTTACCAATGTGTGATGTATTATCTTAAATTGAACATTTAGGTCAGGTTTTTTATGCAAGCATGTGGGTGGCATAATCTTTTTGTAGAGCTCAATCCGTCTTTCCTTCAGTTGTCATTTTTCTCATGGTAACTTGTTTTGCAGGATGACTCGTATCAACAAAATACAAACAGGCAGGGTGCCAGCCGCAATAGTACTGACTTGTTGGGTTCTTCTAGAAATCGTTATGGTCTTCATCATGAGTCTGGAGCTATTGGTAGCCTACAATATGATAGCAAAGCACCTCATCTGCCAGGCAATCAGAATAATGAGTCGACACATACATATGCATCAATTATAGGGTCATCACTTTCAAGAAGTGCATCTCCTGACCCTGAGCTTGTGAGGAGAGTTCCTAGTCCTTGCCTGCCCCCGATTGGTGTGAAACTTGGTGCTACCAATAACCAGAACAATGGTGGTTCATCTTCTTTCAGCCGTAACTCTTCCAGCATCGGTGGATCTGATGATCTGGTGACTGCTTTATCTGGTATGAACCTGTCGTCATCAAGACCAGTCAATGGACATGCTGACCAATCCAAGCTCCATCAGGATGTAGATAGTGTCCGTAAGTTTCTCTATGACCAATACATGGACCACAAACATGGTAATGGACAGCACTCCTACGTGAAACATTCTGAACAAGGTCATGTCAAGGGACCTCAAGAATATTCTGCAGCTTCTATGAATTCTTCTATTATGAGGAATCAGATCAATGCTGGTGGATTCACATCATTTGACAACTCATCCCTGGGATCCGGCTTTTCTTCCCCAAGGATTGGTTCCCGGTCGCCCGGTGGGAGTTTATCTTCCCGAAATAATCTAGCTAACCTTGCAAACTACGGTGGAATTGGAAGTCCAACTGCAACATCTGGTCATCAGTTGCCTGTTGATCCACTCTATGCTCAATTTCTACGGGCAGCAGAAATTGCTGCTTTTGCAGCCAACTGTGAGGACCCATTGATGGAGAGGGGTAACCTGGGAAGTTCTTACATGGATCTATTTGGTCATCAGAATGATTATCTTGGTCCATTGCTTCAGTCACAGAAGCAGTATGACTACTATGGGAATCTTGGGTCTGGTCTTGGTTATGCTGGGAACTCTTTGACAAATCCTGTTTTCCCCACTTCGCCAGGTGGACCTGGTAGTCCACTTAGGCATGTGGATCGCAGCATGCGCTTTCAGTCCAGTATGAGAAACTTTGGTGGTTCCTATGGCTCCTGGAATTCAGATTTTGGTGGTAAGATGAATGCCAATTTGGTTCCATCACTTCTGGAAGAATTCAAGAGCAACAAAAGCCGATCATATGAGCTCTGTGAAATTGCTGGCCATGTTGTTGAGTTCAGGTAAATTTTGTACTCACTGAGTTCTTATGTATGGTAACCTACTAAACTGCAAATCCAAGATCGGTAATTTCATAGAGTTACCTATATTATTGGCCATCCACCTTTCATATTTTGTTGAGGAATCATGCGCAATGATCTCTTGTCTCACAGATTTAGGTTATTGGTCTAACTTGTCTATTGAACTTTATCCAGTGCTGATCAATACGGGAGTCGGTTCATACAGCAAAAGCTTGAAACTGCCAGTGTTGAAGAAAAAGACATGGTTTTCACTGAAATCATGCCTCAAGCTCTCACATTGATGACTGATGTCTTTGGAAATTATGTTGTTCAGAAGGTATTGAACTATTCATAGCAATTATTTGTCCCAGTGCTATAAACATCCTAGCCTGACCATAAACTTTTGAACCAGTTTTTTGAGCATGGGAGCACGGCTCAGATAAAGGAGTTGGCTGATCAGCTAATTGGGCGAGTCTTGGCACTCAGCCTTCAAATGTACGGTTGCCGAGTTATACAGAAGGTATGGAAAATTGGAACCTGTTTATTATCGGTGGTTGAGTCAAGACCAAGGAAAAAATAGCACGCTATAGCAAAATAGTGTCGGCCTTAAAACACGCTATTAGTGTGCCATATCGCGCTATAGTGTGCTATTAGCGAGAATTTGTACATCGATTTATTTAGCGAGACAATTCTCAGAATGCTATAGTGCGCTATTTTTTTCAGTGGTCAAGACTAGAAAATATCCCTGTAGTAAAATAAATTAATAATTGTCATCTCGAAAGTAACATTCTCCTCTGAACTGCTGTACTTTCTATTAATATGTCCAGCTGGAACTCTTCTTGACGAAACTGCACCATGATATTCAAACATATGACAAATTGATTGCTTGAGTATGGAATGTGACACCACCTAGAATACAGATACAAGCTACCTTATGTTTGGCAGGAAATTGTCTGATTATGTCAACAGATCTCTTAGAACAAAAATTACCTTATGTTTAATTATATGAATGCATTTCTGATTATCTAATGCATATGGATGGTTGCAGGCATGTTTGATTCTACCCACTTAGCATGCACAAAAGGAAACCCATTACATGTTCATATAAAACATGAAGGACATAAATATGCAGAGAATATGTTCTTTAACTTATGTGATGGGCGATATTTGTGCAGGCCATAGAAGTTGTTGATTTAGATCAGCAGACTAAAATGGTTGCTGAGCTTGATGGGCATGTGATGCGCTGTGTACGTGATCAAAATGGTAACCACGTTATACAAAAATGCATTGAATGCATCCCACAGAATGTCATCGAGTTCATTGTTTCAACCTTCTATGGCCAAGTTGTGGTGCTATCGACTCATCCATATGGATGTCGGGTTATACAGGTATGTTTGTACTTTGTAGTGGTATATTGCAATATACTCATGTTATTTCACAGTTTCACTAACCATTTTCACTGTGAGCAGAGGGTGCTGGAGCACTGTGACGATCCTAAAACCCAGCAAATAATGATGGATGAGGTCCTCCAGTCTGTTTGCTTGCTTGCTACAGACCAGTATGGTAACTATGTTGTCCAGGTTAGTGCCATAAACATTTTTGGAAGGTACTCCCTCTGTAAACAAATATAAGATGTTTTAGGTCACTAAAACGTCCTGCATTTATTTACAGAGGTAGTACTGTTTTTGCTATTTTCTTATTGATGGTCGTTTTTCTCTGGATTATCACCTTTTGGTGGGTACCTGTCTCCGAAACAATCCACATCTCATGGATTCTGGACTTGATGCGATTTATTAATGGAAACCTGGTATTATCTATTTCGTGCAAAACACAAGCCATAGGGCTAAATGGAACTGATCCAAATATTCAAAAATTACATGTAAGGTTCTTGGTAACTGGAATAGGACCAAATTACCATCTTGAAATGATTACAAGTAATCTCAATGGTTTCAGCTGGGATGAAATTCCTGCGTGGAAAAATCGTATTAGTTTTCGCCTTACTCAACTGTGTTTTTTCATCAGTACTCAGCAATGTAAGTATGATTTTCCTTTCCCCTTTACCTTTACTGACTCGAGTCAATATTTTTTGCATTAATATATGCAAATAAGGTGAATGTTGTACATGCTGTAACTGGTATGCATTTCTGTTGTTCTGGGATCACTTCTTTTTAGTCTAGATTAAAATGCAATCAAGCTCAAGTAAGTAGTTTTGACAGTTGCACAAGTGGCACGATAAGCCTGAATATTGAAATGGACGATTTTGATGCCTACACTTTCCCTATTTGTATGGATGCATTTTTTCTACAAAACGTGTTTTGTTCTTACCACTGTTCTCTCCCATCTTCATTCTGCAATAACCGAGCTTATTTGACAGCATGTTATGGAACACGGCAAACCCCATGAGCGATCTGCTATCATTGAGAAGTTGATTGGGCAGATTGTACAAATGAGCCAGCAAAAGTTTGCCTCAAACGTCATTGAGAAGTGTTTATCCTTTGGGAATCCTGTAGAGCGCCAAATCTTAATTGGTGAAATGCTTGGATCCACAGAGGAAAGTGAACATCTTGAGGTCTGTTGCCCTTCAATTTGTAGACATATATGCTTGGTTATTGTTATGCAACATAAAGTTCCGTGGTATCTTTGATGACCAGTTGGTAGTTCATGATTCAAGCTCCTTCGTTGCTTTGCTGAAGTGTTTTTTGTATTGAACTTTGAAGGTGATGATGAAAGATCAGTTTGCAAACTACGTGGTACAGAAGGTGTTGGAGACCTGCGACGACCAGCAGAGGGAGGCGATCCTCACGAGGATCAAAGCTCATCTTAACACGCTGAAGAAATACACATATGGGAAGCACATAGTGGCACGTGTGGAGAAGCTCGTCGCAGCGGGAGGTATGTTCTGTTCTATCTTCCATGAGCCCTATACCCTTAGGTTATCATCTACTCAAGGTTTGTGTCTAACATAAAGACGCACTTCTTCTGTGCGCAGAAAAGCGACTCGGGCTCCAACCGTCCCGTGTGCTGCCTGAAGACTAAACCATCTCTAGCTGTACAGCTAACAGTGGCTAGGTTTGCCCGCTGGCGTCTCCGTTTTTCCATCCATAAGGCGTCAGGGCTATGCGTGCGCCTTGCCATCGGAAATAAAATGAGTAACAGGAGTCGAGGAGAATGTAGATTCTGTAGCTAGCTGAGTAAAGATGTGGAGAATGAGTAATTACAGGCTTGTTGTTACTCTGCTGTAGAAATTTAGAACTAGAGAGAGAGAGAGGGAAAAGAGAAAGCTGTTAGCTGTAACCTACTTGAGACTGAAAGCCGTTAGCCCTTTTAATTTTCTGTCCTGTGGCAGATGTAATGGCATGTTGTTGTAACATAACATATACAGATGGGGATGGTGGTACTTAAACTGTTTCTCTGCAAAGCTGGAGCTATTTATCTAAGCTTTGCTTTTTATATTTGCTGATCATTTGCGCTCTTTTAATAACAAATATAATTAATTGTGCATGGTCATCACCTTATGGAAAATTTCAGGGAAATATAAGAACAAAAATGTCCTGTCTTCAGAGAAAATTAGCCTGTTAAACTCCAGAAATGACAGATTCAAATTGTTCTCTGGCTTTACTAGAATGTATGTTGGTTCTAAACAGTTGCAACTTTTATGTTACAACACCAAGACATCGTATGTAAGTATGTAACCTTTCACAAAGAGCCTTGACAATATATTCAACAAAAGATAAAATATATACTTTGTGCATGAATTAAAATTCCAAGTAAAAATATCTAAGTAGAAAGTGGAAAATATCTATGGTACTTTACAAAATGAATCGAGAACCTTGTTTATAGTTATCAGTTTTCTGTCAAGTGTGAATATTCTGAATTTTCCAAAATTATGGCTTTCTCTTATTTTATTTTTTTGAACAACAAAAGGCGCACGAAGCGCCAAACTTTCCATTCAGCTCAGCTCAATAGCAATGTACAACATGGATTACAAAGCCCTTGAACTGGAAATTAGATAGGAGAGAAACTACCGGGCAAGTCATGCAAGTCATGTTCCCGTGAGCTGAAGCAAAACAACATATGTCAGGTTCTACATTTGATCTAAGAACCTAATGAGCGACATTATGAGCAATACCATTAATTTCCCTGGAAATATGGAACACCCTAGGTTGAAGGTCCGAAGAGTAGTAGAAGAAATCACCTAAAACTTTCCTGATAGTCCAAGGGGTAGTAGTTTCAGTAATCTTCCTACTAGCCGCAAAATGAAGCCAAACAGAGAGTCTGTGAGGAAGGTCAGCTGGCTGATGCTGAGACATTTGGCCACTTGTGCAGCCAAGAGAAGAGCAAAAGCTTCAGCCTGCAGAGGTGTATACTTGTAATGGCGGTGGAAGTTTGAATCTGCACGCTGACTTCCTTCTGATCCTACGGCAAAGAATGTAGATACCAACTCCAGTGGCTGTTGTTCCTTGCAATAAACCTGGAATTTTTTTGCACTTAAAAGCTACATCAGTATATACTCTCGGTCCTGTGATAAGAAGATCAGATTTAAGCGTTTGTTCCTGCAAGAGAAGTTGATTAGTATGGGTTAAGATACAACTGGAGTTTTGAGACTGATGGTGCGAAGAATTATTAAGCAGATCACAGAAATCAGCAGATAGAGAAGTATTGATTATATTAACTTGGTGAGGGGCAACTTTCTTTCTATCAAAAAGATAATCATTCCCTGCTTTCCAAAGACACCACATAAAATATAGAATGTTGACAACAGAAGCATGTGGATGGTTCATATTTGTTGGGGAACGTTGCATGGAAAACAAAAAAAAATTTACGCACACGCAAGATCTATCCATGGAGATGCATAGCAACAATAGGGGAGAGTGTGTTTACGTACCCTCGTAGACCGTAAGCGGAAGCGTTTATTAACGCGGTTGATGTTGTCGAACTTCTTCGCGATCCAACCGATCAAGTACCGAACGTACGACACCTCCGCGTTCAGCACACGTTCAGCTCGGTGACGTCCTCGCCTTCTTGATCCAGCAAGACGGATGAAGTAGTAGATGAATTCCGGCAGCACGACGGCGCGGTGACGGTGGTGGTAATGCTATCTCCGCAGGGCTTCACCTAAGCACTCCGAAAATATGACCGAGGGACGAAACTATGGAGAGGGGCGCCACACACGGCTAAGAGATTGTCGTCGTCTTGTGTGGTGCCCCCTCCCTCATATATATAGGTGGGGGGAGGGGGGAGGCAGCCAGGAGGCGCCCCCAAGGGAGGCCGAATCCTCCTTGGGCTCCTGCCCTAGCCGCCCCCCTTACCATATTTGCCCGAGGGGGGAAAGGAAGGGGGAGGAGAGTAAGGCAGGGGGAGGCCGAATCCCCCTCCTTCCTTTTCTCCCCTTGTTCGGCTGCCATAGGAGGGGCGCGCCAGCCCCTTGTGGGCTGGTGTGCTCCTCTTACTTGGCCCATATGACCCATATACCTCCCGGGGCTTTCCGGAACCCCTTCCGATGATCCAATGACTACCCGGTACCTCCCGAAACTCTTCCGGTGTCCAAATATCATTGTCCTATATATCAATCTTTACCTCCGGACCATTCCGGAGCTCCTCATCATGTCCGTGATCTCATCCGGGACTCCGAACAACATTCGGTCACCAAATCACATAACTCATATAACACTATATCGTCAACGAACGTTAAGCGTGCGGACCCTACGGGTTCGAGAACTATGTAGACATGACCGAGACACCTCTCCGGTCAGTAACCAATAGCGGAACCTGGATGCCCATATTGGTTCCTACATATTCTACGAAGATCTTTATCGGTCGAACCTTATGACAACATACGTAATTCCCTTTGTCTGTCGGTATGTTACTTGCCCGAAATTCAATCGTCGGTATCTTCATACCTAGTTCAATCTCGTTACCGGCAAGTCTCTTTACTCGTTCCGTAATACATCATCTCATAACTAACTCCTCAGTCACTTTGCTTGCAAGCTTCTTGTGATGTGTATTACCGAGAGGGCCCAGAGATACCTCTCCGATACACGGAGTGAAAATCCTAATCTCGATCCATGCCAACTCAACAGACACCTTCGGAGATACCTGTAGAGCATCTTTATGATCACCCAATTATGTTGTGACGTTTGATAGCACACAAGGTATTCCTCCGGTATTCGGGAGTTGCATGATCTCATGGTCGAAGGAATATGTATTTGACATTAAGAAAGCAATAGCAATTAATAAACTGAACGATCATATGCTAAGCTAACAGATGGGTCTTGTCCATCACATCATCTCCTAATGATGTGATCCCGTTATCAAGTGACAACTCATGTCCATGATTAGGAAACCTTAACCATCTTTGATCAACGAGCTAGTCTAGTAGAGGCTTACTAGGGACACAATATTTGTTTATGTATCCACACATGTATTTAAGTTTCCTGTCAATACAATTCTAGCATGAATAATAAACCTTTATCATGAATAAGAAAATATAATAATAACAACTTTATTATTGCCTCTAGGGCATATTTCCACCAGTCTCCCACTTGCACTAGAGTCAACAATCTAGTTCACATCGCCATGTGATTAACACCCATAGTTCACATCGCCATGTGACTAACACCCAAAGAGTTTACTAGAGTCAGTAATCTAGTTCACATCGCAATGTGATTAACATCCAAAGAGTACTAAGGTGTGATCATGTTTTACTTGTGAGAGAGGTTTAGTCAACAGGTCTTCCACATTCAGATCCGTATGTATTTTGTAAAATTCTATGTCTACAATGCTCTGCATGGAGCTACTCTATCTAATTGCTCCCACGTTCAATATGTATCCAGATTGAGACTCAGAGTCACCCGGATTGGTGTCAAAGCTTGCATCGACGTAACCTTTTATGACGAACTTTTTATCACCTCCATAACCGAGAAACATTTCCTTAGTCCTCTTTAGGTACCTAAGGATAATTTCGACCGCTGTCCAGTGATCCACTCCTGGATCACTATTGTACCCCCTTGCCAAACTCATGGCAAGGCACACAATAGGTCTGGTACATAGCATGGCATACTTTATAGAGCCTATGGCTGAGGTATAGGGAATGACTTTCATTCTATCTCCATATTCTGCCGTGGTCGGGCTTTGAGTCTTACTCAAATTCACACCTTGCAACACAGGCAAGAACCCTTTCTTTGACTGATCCATTTTGAACTTCTTCAAAACTTTGCCAAGGTATGTGCTTTGTGAAAGTCCTATTAAGCGTCTCGATCTATCCCTATAGATCTTGATGCCCAATATGTAAGTAGCTTCACCGAGGTCTTTGATGGAAAAACTCTTATTCAAGTATCCTTTTATGCTATCCAGAAATTCTATATCATTTCCAATCAGCTATATGTCATCCACATATAATATCAGAAATGCTACAGAGCTCCCACTCACTTTCTTGTAAATACAGGCTTTACCTTAAGTCTGTATAAAACCATATGCTTTGATCACCTCATCAAAGCATATATTCCAACTCCGAGATGATTGCACCAGTCCATAGATGGATCGCTGGAGCTTGCACACTTTGTTAGCACTTATAGGATCGACAAAACCTTCTGGTTGCATCATATACAACTCTTCTTCCAGAAATCCGTTAAGGAATGCAGTTTTGACATCCATTTGCCAGATTTCATAATTATAAAATGCGTCAATTGCTAACATGATTCGGACAGACTTAAGCATCACTATGGGTGAGAAAGTCTCATCGTAGTCAACCCTTTGAACTTGTCGAAAACTTTCACAACAAGTCGAGCTTTATAGACAGTGACATTACCATCAGCGTCCGTCTTCTTCTTGAAGATCCATTAATTCTCAATGGCTTGCCGATCATCGGGCAAGTCCACCAAAGTCCATACTTTGTTCTAATACATGGATCCTATCTCAGATTTCATGGCCTCAAGCCATTTATCGGAATCTAGGATCATCATAGCTTCTTCATAGTTTGTAGGTTCGCAGTTGTCTAACGACATGACTTCCAGGACAGGATTACCGTACCACTCTGGTGCGGAAGGTGTTCTGGTCGACCTACGAAGTTCAGTAGTAACTTGATCTTAAGTTTCATGATCATTATCATTAGCTTCCTCTCTAGTCGGTGTAGGCATCACGGGAACGGTTTTCTCTGATGTGCTACTTTCCAATTCGAGAGTAGGTACAATTACCTCATCAAGTTCTACTTTCCTCCCACTCACTTTTTTCGAGAGAAACTCCTTCTCTAGAAAGGACCCATTTTTAGGAACAAAGATCTTGCCTTTGGATCTGTGGTAGAAGGTGTACCCAATAGTTTCTTTAGGGTATCCTATGTAGACGCACTTCTCCGATTTGGGTTCGAGCTTATCAGGCTGAAGCCTTTTGACATAAGCGTCGCATACCCAAACTTTAAGAAACGACAACTTAGGTTTCTTTCCAAACCATAGTTCATATGGTGTTGTCCCAACGGATTTAGACGGTGCCCTATTTAACGTGAATGCGGCTGTCTCTAATGCATAACCCCAAAATGTTAAAGGCAAATCGGTAAGAGACATCTTAGAATGCACCATATCTAATAAAGTACGTTTACGACATTCGGACACACCATTACGCTGTGGTGTTCCAGGTGGCGTGAGTTGTGAAACAATTCCACATTGTTTTAAGGGATAATTGTTTCTGTGCCCTTAGTTGGGTCACCCTCGACTGATTTGCCCCTAATTTCTCAAAACACGCGGTCTTGCCCAGCTCACGTCGCTTTGCTTGCGTTTTTGCCCTTCTGGCACGTCTCCGTCCAGTCAGCGCCGTTTGACCGCAAACGACGCGTTACTTTGGACATTTTTGCCCCCGTGCTCACTCACACTCTCTCATTCCCCACTCTTTATCTCTCTCTTTCCCTCTCACGAACCCTAAATTGCGGCGCCGAGCGGCGGCGGCCAGATCCATTGCAAGGTGATGGGGGAGAGTGGAGAAAGCGTCGGCGGTGGCGGCTGCGGTGGTAGGGACAACACACCTCCACTGCAGCGCGGAGAAGGCGGCTGCGGCGGCACCAACGGCGATAAGGGAAGCTCCTGTGGTGGATCTGCACCAACGGCAAGAAGCGGTGGCGGATCTGCACCAACGGCGACAAGCGGGGGCGGATCTGCACGGCAAATTCCCCCAGGGTTAGTATCGGACCTGATTTGCTCAGTTTTTTCACAGGAGATTTGCTTGGATTTAGGGTTTAGGCTAGAGTTTGTGCGTTTTGTCACTACATATTTGTGTGTTATATGATAGGATGGATCCAGCTACAGCGTTCTTTCTTTCAGTTAGAATGGAGACCACTGTTCTAGTTTCTACTGGTACAAAAGGAAAAGATTGTGGATTCACATTTCCTTTAGTTGTGGACAGCACTAGTTCATATACTAATTTTAGGGCTGCCATTTGTGCCAAGTATCCATGGGGATTGTTTGATTCTGTGGAGATCAGATATTGGGATAGTTCCAAACTTTGTTGGGTCCCTGTGCAGTGTGATGTAGAGTTAGGTCTGATGTTTGCAAGTAATGCAGCAACTATGTCATGCAATTTGGAAATCACAGTTATACAAAGAACTAGAGGTCAGAGATCTATGAACACATCTAGTTCCAGGCCATCCGCATCCAGAACTAGGGCTAGCAATAGAACACCAAGTGCTCCTAGAACACCAAGTGCTTATGCAACTGCAAGTGTCAATGAAAGCCAAGAACACCAAAAGAAGCCACTTGATCCTGTTGTGGAGGAGGCATTGCCTAATGCACCTGCTATGGAGGATGAGGTTCTATATCCTGGATATGTCCAGCACAATAATGATGAAGGAGATGCAGCAGATAAAGAGTACATTCCTGCAGAATTTTCAGATGCAGATGATGATGAGAAGCAAGAGGATGTTGAGATGGGAGTTTTTGAAGATGCAGAAGAGGACAGACCTGTAAAGATGTATGACAGGGAAAATCCATGTATTGATGAAGGTGTGGTCTTCCCTAGTGCAGTTGACTGCAGAAATGCAGTTTCAAGCTTCTCAATCAAGTCTGAAACCGAGTTCCTTACTCTGAAAAGTGATCCAACAAGGTTTACTGTCAAATGTGCTTATGAGAGATGCAAGTGGAGACTGCATGCCTCTTTAATGAGGAAGAGCACATTGTTTCAGGTATTGTATTTGTATTTTTGTTTTAGTTTATTTTTAGGTATTGCATTTTCTGTACTAATCTCATTGTTTTTTTTGGTTTGTTTCAGATTAAAGCCAACCCATATCAGCATACATGTCCTAGTGTGAATAGATCTCAGAGATTGAGAGCTGCAAAAAGAAGATGGATAGCAGATGCTTCTATGACATGGATCAGAGCAAATCCAAGAATTGGTACTAAGGAAATTCAGAGCAGGTTGTTAGAGAAATATGGTGTGGAGGTGCCATATGACAGATGCTACCATGGTAAAGAGATTGCACTTGACAAACTGTATGGAAAGTATAGTGATAGCTTTCAGCTGCTATATACTTTCAAAGCTGAAGTAGAGAGGGCATCACCAGGCAGTATTGTGGAAATTGACAAGCACACAGTTGAGTACAAGATAAATAACAAGAAGTTCTACAAGGAGTGCTTTAGAAGGGTGTTTGTGTGCTTCAAAGCATGTCAAAAGGGTTTTCTGGAGGGGTGCAGGCCATACCTAGCTGTAGATGCTACTGCACTGACTGGTAGGTTCAGAGGGCAACTTGTGGCAGCATGTGCCCTAGATGGACACAACTGGTTGTTTCCTGTTGCATATGGTGTTCTGGAAGTGGAGTCAATTGAGAGTTGGACTTGGTTTTTTAGAAACCTAAAGAAAGTAATAGGTCATCCAGAAGGTTTAGTGATACATACTGATGCTTGCAAGGGATTGGAAAGTGCTGTTGAGGATGTTTACCCTGGAGTGGAGCACAGAGAGTGCATGAGGCACTTGGCCCAAAATTTCAGCAAGAAATTCAAGGGGAAGTTTTATGATGATAATTTGTGGCCATGCTCACTAACTTGTAGCATCAAGAAACACAACTATCACTTGAACCAGTTGAAAAGCAAACCCAAAGTAAAGGAATATCTAGAGGAACACCACACAAAAATATGGGCAAGAGCTGATTTCAATGAGATGAGCAAAGTTGACTATGTCAATAACAACCTAGCTGAGTCATTCAACTCCAGAATCAAAAAATACAAGAGCCTGCACATAGTTGATCTGCTAGACAAGATAACGCAGTATATCATGGAGAAATTTGACTTAAGAAACAGAATTGCCTCTGACCATTTCATTGGGCACTACATCATACCAGTAGTAATGAAGGTGTTAATGGAGAAAACAAAAGGTTTGCAAATGAGTATAGTGAGGAGAAGCCCAACAGAGGCAGAGGTGACTGCTACTGACAGTGAGAAAAGAGAATGGAGGTATCCTGTTGACTTAGAGCACTGGTCTTGTAGTTGCAGACAATGGCAGATCACTGGTAAACGATGCATCCATGCACTTTTCTTTGTCACTGCTCTAAGAGGTGAAGCAAGTGGAATAGATCAGTATGTCCACAAATATTACTCAGTTGACATGTTCAGAGCTACTTATGCTGAGAACCTCCCAGCTCTAGAAGGCAAGCAACAGTGGGACATTATAGATCCTGGATTCAAACTGTGTGCTCCTGTTCAACACAGAGCTCCAGGCAGACCAAGAAAGCAAAGGATTAGAAGTAGCAGTGAAGGAAAAGGCCTTGGGCCTAGGAAGCACAAGTGCAAAAGGTGTGGGAGATGTGGACACAAAGCCAAGGGCTGCAAACAATCTGTTGATCCGGCCTTTGGAGAAGATGAACACTGGGGAGCAGACAATGCAAATGATCATCCTACAGCCAATGAACCAGCAGAAGCAGAAATACAAGAGGAGGAGGAGGAGGAGGATGAGACAGCACCTGATGTTCTTCAGCAGGAGATGCCGCCACCAAAGGAGCCCTCACATGATGCATCTACAGGAGCTAGTTGTGCAGTCAGGTATAAAATCTTGGCTTTGTGCATATGTTACAAATTCTTACATGTTTTGATCTTACTGCTTTATAAAAATTTTCAAAATGTGATATGCTTCCACTTGTTTTAGCCCTAGGAAAAATTATAAAAGGGCAGCAACAAGAGGAGCTTCTCCCAGGTGTGTCAAGCAGAATACAGTTGTGGAACAGGAGCAAGAAAGCAATGTTCAAAGCAAAGGTTTCTCTCCAAAAACAACAGTTGAAGCTCCAAACCCATCAAAGAACACTAGAAGCAAGGCAATGCTAGCTCCAAACCCAGCCAAGAACACCAGGAGCAAGAAACTTAAGTTCTAGTACTATGTTATATTTGCCAGTGCTGTTATCTTGTTGTTATGCACTTAAGTTCTAGTACCAAGTGTGCTTAATGCACTATGAAGTTGCTATATTTGGTACAATGTCAGTTTGTTGAATTTGGTACAATGTCAGTTTGTTGAATTTGGTACAATATGTGCTCTATCAGGTTGCTCTATTTGGTACAATATGTGCTCTATTTGGTACAATTGGTTGCTCTATTTGCTAGTGTGTGTTGCTCTATTTGCTACATTGTGTGCTCTATCAGGTTGATATATTTGGTTCAATGTTAGTTTGCTGAATTTGGCACTATCATATGAAATAAATATGTATTTGGTACAATGTCACAAGCATCAGTAGTGAATAATGATCTTCAAATTTAGCATACAATAGTGCATCATAAACAACATTCAATACATCTCTCTCACACACACTTTCTTCAACAACTGCTACAAACTACAACACAAAAAACACAGCAACACACATTCCTACAAACAACAATGCCAGAACTAGCAGCATCTCATCTCTCTCTCTCACTGTCTTCTTCAAAGCAAGATTTTTCTTTGACAGCTCCATGTTTTGCTTCTGCATTTTGTGGCTTCTGATCCAGCTTTGTTCTAGCTCTGCGTGCAGGTCTTCAAAAGCAAGGGCAGCACGCAATGGAGGAGGAGGATCAACCCAAACCACCCAGTGACACTCATGTGGTAACTGCTTGAACATCACATTAACAAAACATTAGAGATTGTATAAACACCATCTAAAACATGGTATAATTCACAAGATCTTACATCTAGAGGACACCCTAAAAAACGGCGGCCAGTGTTAGCTCCTCCCCACGCAACACGTCGGGCAAGAACAAGGCCATGACCAGGGCAGCGATGCTTTGTTAAATGCTCCAATCCGCAATAACTTTCATCTTGAAGATAGAACTCAGAGACATGCTCCACAATCCCGACCCCATCAACCTAAATCAGAAATTTCCCCAATTATCACAAACCCTAGAACTCATTGGGGGGGAGGAAGAAGCGTTGCCGGAGTTTTACTTACCTCTCCGACCACCGGCGAGATGATGGAAGAGCCCGAGCTCGCCATGCGCCACCGCTCCTTGCTCTACCGCACCTCGCTTTGCCTCCCACTCATTTTTCCTCGCCGGCTTTCTCGTTCTGCTCTGTTTCCTTGCGCTAGCACATTGAGGAGGGGTATTAGGTATAGCACCGATAGGGGCAAAAATGTCCAAAGTAACGCGTCGTTTGCTGTCAAACGGCGCTGACTGGACGGAGACGTGCCGGAAGGGCAAAAACGCAAGCAAAGCGACGTGAGCTGGGCAAGACCGCGTGTTTTGCGAAATTAGGGGCAAATCAGTCGAGGGTGACCCAACTAAGGGTATAAATTCAATTTGCCCTTGTTTTAAATGAAGGCCAAACTCGTAACTCAAATATTCGCCTCCGCGATCGGATCGTAGAAACTTTATTTTCTTGTTACGATGATTCTCCACTTCACTCTGAAATTCTTTAAACTTTTCAAATGTTTTAGATTTGTGTTTCACCAAGTTGATATACCCATACCTACTCAAATCATTTGTGAAGGTTAGAAAATAACGATACCCGCCGCGTGCCTCAACACTCATCGGACCGCATACATCGGTATGTATTATTTCCAATTAGTGATCAGCTCGCTCCATTGTTCCAGAGAACGGAGTTTTTATCATCTTGCCCATGAGGCATGGTTCGCAAGTATCAAATGATTCATAATCAAGTGATTCCAAAAGTCCATCCGCATGGAGTTTCTTCATGCGATTTACACCAATATGACCTAAACGACAGTGCCACAAGTATGTGTAGGGGAACGCAGCAGAAAACAAAAATTTTCCGACCTACGCACCAGCCCAGGAACACTATGGAGACTGCATACAAGGTTTGATCATTTTCGTTACCGACTCGTAGCGCAGCGGAAGTAGAGTCGATGACGATCGGCGGTGCAGATCCCCGCAGCTAGGATTTACAACCTCCCAACCACGAGGATGTATACCCTCATCCGCCACTCGGACAGCCCTCCGGGAGGCGGTCGGACAGTCCCCCGGACGGTGTCGCGGACAGCCCTTCGGGAGGACCCCCAAAACTCGGACCGTCACCCGGACAGCCCTTCGGGAGGACTCACAGAACTCGGACCGTCAGTTGGACAGCCCTTCGGGAGGCACTCTCGAACAGCCCCTCGGGCACTAAGATCGAAACTACGACCTCTCTACAGAGTTGCACACATACGGTGTCATCTATCCGGCAGGGCTTCGCCGTCCAGAACAAGTTCCCACCGGAACTCAGACAGCCTTTCGGCTCTACGAAACTCTTTTCGTGGGAGGGAGAGAGAAGCCAGATTATGCATGGCACTTGTATGTGAGAATGAGTGAGTTTGGGCAGCCCCCTCCACCTCTATTTATAGGAGAAGGAGGGGTGGAGGGGCTGAAATTTCAGCCACATCCATCCATGTTATCTCCAAGATATTTTGGAGCAAAAGCCCAAAAAGGTGGCTTTCCAAAAAGCACTTTCACTATTCACGACGACATTTTTCAGCGTCCGTTCGAACTGAAAATATTTATGTGGGCTCAGAACATTTCCAGTACCCACTAAAATAATTTTCAACGCGTTCTGAAACAATTCCAGATTAGTGATTTTCATCTGCGAAAAGCATGTGAAGTGGTTCCGGCAGCTCCGGAACATTTCCGGTTTTCATCCCAGAAAATTCCAGAAAGTTTCCAGAATGATTCTGGCACCCTCCAAGAATTATCAGGCATGTGCCGAAACCAATTTGACTTAATGGAATACCCTGAAACAACTTTTCAGTTTCACCGAAACTCATCCGGTGTTCTCTCTGCGGAACTTTTCCGCTGTCCGAAACTTTTTCGGTGATTTTCTCTCAGACTCCCTGTCTAGTATTCAGCAGATAGATGACCCTTAAGCGTGTGACCCTATAGGTTCGGTGAAGTATAGACATGACACAATACCCTTTCCGATCAATGATCAACATCGGAGCCGTGGACACCCATATTGACCCCTATACCCACACGAATGAATATTCGAGTGAACCTCCAGTTGCCGTGTGCTATTCCTGTTGCTTCGCGATATGTTACAAATACCCGAGGTGAGACATGATGGCATCCCCGTGGGTCAACAACTTGTCCACTATGCCAGTTACCTCGTTACCGGTATTTGTTCTCTTTTCTCGTTACCGTGTTCCGGCATCCCCGTGATCAAATCACAAAGTGTCTGGCCATACGACGATGGATACCGTAACACCGAGAGGGCCCGGAGATATATCTCCAACGTCGGAGGAGCAAATCCCAATCTTGAGCTATCAAGTTACTTGACATACTTTTCCATGAACCCGTAAGCCGCCGTAATAGCCACCCATTTACGGATGACGTTTAACAAACCCCAAAGTTCATGAAGCAAGCATGAAGAAACTCGATACTCTCATGGTCTAAGGAATCATGCAAACATTAACCATCTCTGTGTTATTAACTATTAACTTGTGACGAATGCATCTCATAGCATAACATCAATTCGGGTCGATTCAACACAAATGTTCTTCTAACATTGTGCCCTCAAAGTTGCTGGCATAGATATGCCCATGATCAGGAAAACAGAACCATCATGCAACACTTGAGCCAGTCATAGAGGCTTGACTAGGAATACATTTTATCGTTTATTATCCCACACGTGCATATGAGTCTTCCTCCAAGCCTCGTTTTATTGCAGACCCGAGAACCATAGCAGTTATAACATGGAACATAAACCTAATTATGAACAGGGAGAGAATTAATAACATTTATTATTGCCTCTAGGGCATATCTCCTATAGACTCCCACCTGCACTAGAGTCAATAATCTAGTTAATGCTAATGCACTTTTCACCTGTGGCACACCGGTGTAAATATGCTTCGCTTGTGGTATAGCCTGATGTCCAACGGATCTGACGACTTCGGCTCCGTGTGTATCTTTGCATATCCTCGCGTTTTCATGCTTTCACAAAATTCATATTTTGTGTGGACTTGGCTTTGTATGTATGTGAATCACAGGTCGAACCTGGATTCCTCAGACTGAGTTATGGAGCAACTACCTGCAGTAGTGTCCCATTGACAAAAGCCATCTTGGAACCATACTAAGTTCATGAATGAACTATATGCTTCAACATCTTCTTTGTCGCTTTTAAAAGCGGCAACATACTTCGCCTCTGTTATAGAATTCGCCACAGTAACTTGTTTGGAACAATTTCCAACTACCGTGCCACCATATTGTGTATTGCACAAAACCCTTAACTTAAATCGAAAATCGCTTGGAGCATGGATGAAGACTGTATCGATGTAACCTTTTACAACGAACTCTTCATGATCTCCGCTTGCGAGAAAACATGTCATCAGTGCTACTATAGTACTCAATGACCCTTTTTCACTGTTGTCCCATGATCAGTACTTTTGATCACTTTGGTATCTATACTCGCAACAACTTTGGGAGTATTGGACATATCTGGTTGTTTTTACATACCATGGAATACATGATTAATCCAAACACAAGAGTGTGTGGAATCTCCATCATGTATTTTGCTCATCAGTGTTTTGGGACACCGAGTCTTGCAAAAACTCTTTCCATGTGACTTCGGCAAGAATCACTCCTTGACGTTTTTAATGCTAAAAGGTTTTAGCATCTTGTCAATATGTATCTTTGCTCAGCCCCATTAGGTAAATCTATCTCCATAGATCATCATGCCTAATATAAAGGCTATTTAGCCCAAGCACTTCATCGAAAAACTATTTTCAAATGAAGTCCTAATTCGTGTCAAGAAATTTATTTCCAATTAACAATGTGTCAAGCACACAACGTTTTTTAGAAATTTTATTATGCTCCCACTTACTTTCTTGAATCATAAGCATCTTCATTACCCATTGATGAAGTCAAACCCCTTTGACTATTTCATCAAAACACGAAGATTCCAACTCCATTTTTCTCTCTTCTGTCCATTGCTGGAACTCTGAAGTTTGCATACTTACTAGCATCCTCTGGACTGACAAAATACCTTGGACTGTAACACATGCAAGTCCTTGGTTTCATTTCCATCAGATGGAAATCCTATTGTCATCCATGTTTCATATCTCATGATTGAAATATGTATTAATTGCTAGTTCAACCCGAACCGACTTTAAGCAACGCTACGTTGAAACAACCTCATCGTAGTCAACTCCTTGAACTTGTTATTTCAACAAGTCGACCTTTATGGATAAAACATTTTTATCCGTATCAATTTTTAGTTCCATAAATATTCATTAGACTCTAAGTCTTCCGAAAGGTGTATCAAGATTTTAATCTTGAATCACTTATATGGAAACTATCTCGGACTGTATTGGCATTTAGCCAATCCCGGAGTCAGGGCCCATCAACGCTTCCTTGTGTATCGTAGGTATACTGTTGTCTAACAACAATATCTCGTTTGCGCACCTGATAGGTTTGCACGAGCTTTGCCTACGTGGTTCAGCTACAAGTTCGACCGAAGTCCATACATTTTATTGTACAGACTTCCGTATCAGTCGCAGTAGGAAACTCCGGAATCACTTCCAAGGTTCCTTTCCTTTGACCTGATGACGGAGATACTGATTATCTCGTCAAGTTGCATTGTTCTCCCACTCACCTTTTTGACAGAACCATTTTCTTCAAAAAGCATACCGTTCTTTGTGGCAAACCTATTTGCCTCGGTATAGTGAGGGAGGAATACCCAATTGCTTGGGATAACCTACAAAGTAGCACTTGTCTGATTTGGAATAGGTTTGTAACCTTTTACACAAGCCCCATATTCCAAATGTTAAGAAAAGATATAACATGGTTGGGCGTACCATACCATGGCGTCATTTCAACAGACCTGATGGAGCTCTTTTCAGTATAAAAGCCGTAGTCTCTAAAGCATCACTTTAAAAGGGATAATGGCAAATTTATTTATGTCATCTTTGATCTTACCATGTCATAAATGGTTTGATTACATCTTCACGGACTTTCCACTTGCAGTGGTGTTCCGGGAGGTGCAAGTTATGAAACCCCTTTCACAACTCATCAGACATTCGCTAAACTGGTAACTCAAATATTCCTTTCTGCAATCCAATTGTAGAAACATAATTTTCTTGTTACAATAACTTCTACTTCATCCTTGAAAACCTTTTGAATGAATTCAAAAGATCTAGACTTACGTCTCATCAAGTAAATATCCATATATCTACTTGAGTCATTTTTGAAGGTAGACAAATCCACTGTTTGCAACAACATTTATCGGACTACATACATCAAAATGTATGATCACCAATAAGTTCTTTGCTCGTTCCTTATGGCCTGTGAACGGTATTTCAGTCACTTCACTTTTCGGAGGAAAGTTGCAAGTGTCAGATGATTCAAAATCAAACGACCTCAAAATCCATCATAATGGAATTTATCCATGCGGGTTTCTCCAATGTGACCAAATGCAGTGCCACACTTGTGTGGTATTCTTTTAGTCTTATGACATTTAGCGTCAGTGTTATGGATGTATCATATTACCATCAATATTCATAACATACATGCCATCTTGGATGGAAGCATGGCCCTTCATGTTATTCATAATACTGAACAACAATTGTTGTTTTTATGAACAACTCTTTTGCAACAAACATTGTGCAATGGGCTAGAGTGTATGAAACTCTAAAATGAATTATTAAAGTAAACCCAGAGGTAATGTATTATTATCAATATTCATAACATACATCTCATTCATAATGAAAGTATGGCCCTTATGTTATTCATAACTCCGAACATCAAAAGTTCTCTTATGAACAACCTTCTTGCAAGATACCTTATGCAATGGGCTAGAGTTTGTAAAACTCTAAATGAATTATGAAAATAAATACAGACGGTAATACACCGATGGAAGGTATAGTAACATTTACTATGTTCCCTGTGTATACCTAAACCTCATTCCTGGCTAGTCTTTCAGGCCATAGTAGTTCTCACATCGAGTTGTAACAGAATGCAATCGAGTGGGTATCTTTGTGATTAACTCACAATACCCAAGAATCAGTGATTAACAAATTAATCATAATTCCCAAGAACTATATCTTTGACCAGCCTTCTATACATAAAAAACTTGTATGACATTCATACATGAGCTGGATATTCCAGTCTTCTTTCTTTTTGCCTTTATACTTCTAACAGTTTAACTTTCAGTATTTCTCCTACTCTCAGAAGAAGCACTCAACTTAAGAGTGGCGTTAGCCCCGGACTTCCTAGGAGTGTAAGTCACACTAACACCCTTCGGACACTTCCTTTCTCTTTAAGTTGTTGTTTAATTCACCTTTCATCATATGACAGGCGTTCTTCTGAATCCCTCTCTTATCAGTCTAATGCATAGTAAACTCTTTTACTAATAGTTTGCAAACAAACATTGCTTTGGATATCTCATATCTTTTAGCCTTTGTCTATCTCTGAAAATGATTTTCAGATTCCATGAATATCACATAACTATCCAAACTATCGAAGTTCGGGTCTCATGGAAGCAAACATATTGCACTTGACTGAAACGGAATTCTAGCTTTTGGATCGAAGGACGAGAGTCACATGATCCATAGCATAAGCGAGAGAATACCGAAAGTATGCGATAGGATAAAGTCCTTCTCGGCACTCTTGAGGACAATCCTCACATTACGTTACCAACCGTAAAGTTTTAACCAGATATTTAACAGCTATTCAATTTTAAATAGGGAAGGTGGAAATGCGAGCCATAATTCTACAACTATTATGCAAACCACACTTAGACAGTGTTCATAATTAATTGCACTGAGAATTAAACAAGTCAATTCAAAAGTGCGCTCCCACTAAAATCAATATCTCTCAAAATTGATTGTGAGTGATTCAAGATCCATATTACAATTCAACGCCAAGGATGCATCCATCTCAAGTGACGAGAATTGCAATCGGTAAGCCAACTTGCCAATCACATCTCTATGTGACTCTTGTTCATCTTTCGATGCGTGTGTTCCGAGCTCATGACTTTCATGCCTGAACATCAAGACAACTAAGTGATCACGCTGCGAGGTCTCAACTCACCCGCCTCACACTTCCCTAATCGTTCGTACCCATGCATCCATGTGATACCCCGAAAAGTTAGGTGCCGTGACGGTGCTACACTTGGGAGAACACTAACTACTCGATATTTTTGTGAGAGATCACCCTAATAAAAGCGACTACCGCGCAATCAAGAAGGGTGCATCATAAGGGATAAACATCTCAGGAAATTCATAATAGCATGATATGGTATAGCCCTTTCTGACGGAGAAGTCTTGTATTTCTTCGTCTTCGGCATTCGCGTCGGTTTTCACCTTCGCGAAGATTGCCACCACCTTGTCGATGCACCAGATAATATTGCTATCTCTATAGCTAATAAAATAAGTGCATTACACAAGGTCGACACGCAGGTCATTTAAAGTGCAATCATATGGCTCCAGCCATCATGCCAAATCATGACATGCAGGTCATGTTAATCAATTTACATCATATAGTCATCTCATACATAATCAAATTATTATGAGCACTACTATACCACATCACATGCACATGCAAACCCTCCTGCAAAACCAAGTTAGACGTCTCTAATTGGTTCAAGCAAAAACTTGTTTTACGTGGCTTCTAAGGTTTCGAAACAAACTAAAGCTACCAACGTCCATCATCAAGTATGATAATTCAAGTCGCTAGATTAACTTTCTAGGGTGTATGAAAACCGAGATAATAAAATCTCGAGCCCCATACTAAACTTCGTCATACGCATGACCCCCGTGCAGATCATATCTGCATTGCCCTTTCGTCTGCGAAATTTCATCTTTCTTTTTAACTACGATGGAATTCAATGAACTGTTAGCACTTCGTTGATCAATCAGGATCGCGGCTTGCCAGAACATTGAAGCTCCACCATGCTGTTATCAGAAATATGCAAATTCCAGGGAAGCAACAAGAACCTCGGGTAACGGATTTCATCTGCTACCCGCACAAATAATTTTCAGTAATAGAACTCATCTACTACCTAATTATATTGTGCAACACCCATACATCTCCATGTATTCTAGATCGCAACCTGCATCTACGCATAGCACGGCTCATGATGCCACTGTAGGGGAACGCAGTAGAAAACAAAAATTTTCCGACCTACGCACCAGCCCAGGAACACTATGGAGACTGCATACAAGGTTTGATCATTTTTGTTACCGACTCGTAGCGCAGCGGAAGTAGAGTCGATGACGATTGGCGGTGCAGATCCCCGCAGCTAGGATTTACAACCTCCCAACCGCGAGGATGTATACCCTCATCCGCCACTCGGACAGCCCTCCGGGAGGCGGTCGGACAGTCCCCCGGACGGTGTCGCGGACAGCCCTTCGGGAGGACCCCCAAAACTCGGACCGTCACCCGGACAGCCCTTCGGGAGGACTCACAGAACTCGGACCGTCACTTGGACAGCCCTTCGGGAGGCACTCTCGAACAGCCCCTCGGGCACTAAGATCGAAACTACGACCTCTCTACAGAGTTGCACAAATACGGTGTCATCTATCCGGCAGGGCTTCGCCGTCCAGAACTAGTTCCCACCGGAACCCAGACAGCCTTTCGGCTCTACGAAACTCTTTTTGTGGGAGGGAGAGAGAAGCCAGATTATGCATGGCACTTGTATGTGAGAATGAGTGAGTTTGGGCAGCCCCCTCCACCTCTATTTATAGGAGAAGGAGGGGTGGAGGGGCTGAAATTTTAGCCACATCCATCCATGTCATCCCCAAGATATTTTGGAGCAAAAGCCCAAAAAGGTGGCTTTCCAAAAAGTAACCCAAAAAGCACTTTCACTATTCATGATGACATTTTTCAGCGTCCGTTCGAACTGAAAATATTTATGTGGGCTTAGAACTTTTCCAGTACCCACTAAAATAATTTTCAACGCATTCTGAAACAATTCCAGATTAGTGATTTTCATCTGCGAAAAGCATCTGAAGTGGTTCCGGCAGCTCCGGAACATTTTCGGTTTTCATCCCAGAAAATTCCAGAAAGTTTCCAGAATGATTCTGGTACCCTCCAAGAATTATCAGGCATGTGCCGAAACCAATTTGACTTAATGGAATACCCCGAAACAACTTTTCAGTTTCACCGAAACTCATCCGGTGTTCTCTCTGCGGAACTTTTCCGCTGTCTGAAACTTTTTCGGTGTCCAAAACATTTTCGGTGATTTTCTCTCAGACTCCCTGTCTAGTATTCAGCAGATAGATGACCCTTAAGCGTGTGACCCTATAGGTTCGGTGAAGTATAGACATGACACGGAACCCTTTCCGATCAATGATCAACATCGGAGCCGTGGACACCCATATTGACCCCTATACCCACACGAATGAATATTCGAGTGAACCTCCAGTTGCCGTGTGCTATTCCTGTTGCTTCGCGATATGTTACAAATACCCGAGGTGAGACATGATGGCATCCCCGTGGGTCAACAACTTGTCCACTATGCCAGTTACCTTGTTACCGGTATTTGTTCTCTTTTCTCGTTACCGTGTTCCGGCATCCCCGTGATCAAATCACAAAGTGTCTGGCCAGATGATGATGGATATCGTAACACCGAGAGGGCCCAGAGATATCTCTCCAACGTCGGAGGAGCAAATCCCAATCTTGAGCTATCAAGTTACTTGACATACTTTTCCATGAACCCGTAAGCCGCCGTAATAGCCACCCATTTACGGATGACGTTTAACAAACCCCAAAGTTCATGAAGCAAGCATGAAGAAACTCGATACTCTCATGGTCTAAGGAATCATGCAAACAATAACCATCTCTGTGTTATTAACAATTAACTTGTGACGAATGTATCTCATAGCATAACATCAATTCGGGTCGATTCAACACAAATGTTCTTCTAACATTGTGCCCACAAAGTTGCTGGCATAGATATGCCCATGATCAGGAAAACAGAACCATCATGCAACACTTGAGCCAGTCATAGAGGCTTGACTAGGAATACATTTTATTGTTTATTATCCCACATGTGCATATGAGTCTTCCTCCAAGCCTCGTTTTATTACATACCCGAGAACCATAGCAGTTATAGCATGGAACATAAACCTGATTATGAACAGGGAGATAATTAATAACATTTATTATTGCCTCTAGGGCATATCTCCTACAGTATGTTGCACTATCATTATCAACTTTGAATATTTTGGCATCAATATTATGAACATGTGTATCACTACGCTCGAGATTCAATAAACCATTTACATTGGGTGTATGACCATATAAGGTTTTATTCATGTAAACAGAACAACAATTATTCTCCGACTTAAATGAATAACCGTATTTACAATAAACATGATCTAATCATGTTCATGCTCAACGCACACACCAAATAACATTTATTTAGGCTCATCACTATCCCGAAGGTAGAGCGAGTGTGCGATGGTGATCATATCAATCTTGGAAACACTTCCAACACACATCGTCACCTCGCCCTTAAGTAGTCTCCGTTTATTCTGCAACTCCTGTTTTGAGTTTCTAATCTTAGCAACTGAACCGGTATCAAATACCCAGGGGCTAGTACGAGCACCAGTAAGGTACACATCAATAACATGTATATCAAATATACCTTTCTTTACTTTGCCATCCTTCTTATCTGCCAAGTATTTGGGACAGTTCCGCTTCCAGTGACCATTTCCTTTGCAGTAGAAGCACTCGGTTTCAGGCTTGGATCTAGCTTTGGGCTTCTTCACGGGAGCGGCAACTTGCTTGCCATTCCTTTTGAAGTTCCCTTTCTTTCCCTTGCCCTTTTTCTTGAAACTAGAGGTCTTATTAACCATCAACACTTGATGCTCTTTCTTGATTTCTACCTCTGCCGATTTCAGCATCGTGAAGAGCTCGGAAATTGTTTTAGTCATTCCTTGCATATTATAGTTCATCACGAAGCTCTAGTAGCTTGATGATAGTGACTGGAGAACTCTGTCAATCACTATCTTATCTGGAAGATTAGATCCCACTTGATTCAAGCGATTGTAGTACCTAGACATTCTGAGCACATGCTCACTAGCTGAGCTATTCTCCTCCATCTTGTTGGCAAAGTGCTTGTCAGAGGTCTCGTACCTCTCAACATGGGCATGAGCCTGAAATACTAATTTCAGCTCTTGGAACATCTCATATGTTCCATGGCGTTCAAAACGTCTTTGGAGCCCCGGTTCTAAGCCGTAAAGCATGGCGCACTAAACTATCAAGTAGTCATCAGATCGAGCTTGTCAAACATTCATAACGTCTGTATCAGCTCCTGCAGCAGGTCTGTCACCTAGCGGTGCATCAAGGACATAATTATTCTGTGCAGCAATAAGGATAATCCTCATATCAGGGACCCAATCCGCATTATTGCTACCATCATCTTTCAACTTAGTTTTCTCTAGGAACCATAAAAAATACAAGGGAACGGTAACACGGGCCATTGATCTACAACATAGATATGCAAATACTATCAAGACTAAGTTCATGATAAATTAAGTTCAATTAATCAAATTACTAATGAACTCCCACTTAAATTAACATCCCTCAAGTTATCTAAGTGATACATGATCCAAATCAACTAACCCATGTCTGATCATCACGTGAGATGTGGTAGTCATCAATGTGAACATCTCTATGTTGATCATATCTACTATATGACTCACGTTCGACCTTTCGGTCTCCAGTGTTCCGAGACCATGTCTGTACATGCTAGGCTCGTCAAGTTTAACCCAAGTATTCTGCTTGTGCAAAACTGGCTTACACCCGTTGTATGTGAACGTAGAGTCTATCACACCCGATCATCATGAGATTCTTCAAAACGACGAACTTTAGCAACAGTGCATACTCGAGGAGAACACTTTTATCTTGAAATTTAGTGAAGGGATCATCTTATAATGCTACCGTCGTTCTAAGTAAAATAAGATGCATAAAAGATAAACATCAAATGCAATCAAAATATGTGACATGATATGGCCATCATCATCTTGTGCTTTTGATCTCCATCTCCAAAGCATCGTCATGATCTCCATCGTCACCGGCTTGACACCTTGATGTCCATCATTGCGTCGGGGTCGTCTCGCCAACTATTGCTACTACAACTATTGCTAACGCATAGCGATAAAGTAAAGCAATTACATGGCGCTTGCATTTCATACAATAATTAAGAGACAACACTAAGGCTCCTGCCGGTTGTCGATATTACAAAACATGATCATCTCATACATCAACATATATCACATCATATCTTGACCATATCATATCACAACATGCCCTACAAAAACAAGTTAGACGTCCTCTACTTTGTTGTTGCAAGTTTTACGTGGCTGCTATGGGCTTCTAGCAAGAACCGTTCTTAACTACGCAAAAAACCATAACAGTGATTTATCAAGTTTGCTGTTTTAACCTTCTTCAAGGACCGGCCATAGTCAAATTCGATTCAACTAAAGTAGGAGAAACAGACACCCACCAGCCACCTTTATGCAAAACAAGTTGCATGTCAGTCGGTGGAACCGGTCTTATGTGCGTGGACATGTAAGGTTGGTCCGGGCCGCTTCATCCCACAATACCGCCGAATCAAAATAAGACGTTGGTGGTAAGTAGTATGACCATCACCACCCACAACTCTTTGTGTTCTACTCGTGCATATCATCTACGCATAGACCTGGCTCTGATGCCACTGTTGGGGAACGTTGCATGGAAAACAAAAAACTTTCTACGCACATGCAAGATCTATCCATGGAGATGAATAGCAACGAGAGGGGAGAGTGTGTCTACGTACCCTCGTAGACCGTAAGAGGAAGCGTTTATTAACGCGGTTGATATAGTCGAACTTCTTCGCGATCCAACTGATCAAGTACCGAACGTATGGCACCTCCGCGTTCAGCACACGTTCAGCTCGATGACGCCCTCGCCTTCTTGATCCAGCAAGACGGGCGAAGTAGTAGATGAGTTTCGGCAGCACGACGGCGTGGTGACATTGGTGGTGATGCTATCTCCGCAGGGCTTCGCCTAAGCACTCCGAAAATATGACCGAGGGACGAAATAGTGGAGAGGGGCGCCGCACACGGCTAAGAGATTGTCGTTGTCATGTGTGGCGCCCCCTCCCTAATATATATAGGTGGGGGGGAGAGGGGAGGCAGCCAGGAGGCACCCCCAAGGGAGGCCGAATCCTCCTTGGGCTCCTGCCCTAGCCGCCCCCTTACCATATTTGCCCGAGGGGGGAACGGAAGGGGGAGGAGAGGAAGGCAGGGGAAGGCCGAATCCCCCTCCTTCCTTTTCTCCCCTTGGCCGGCTGCCATAGGAGGGGCGCGCCAGTCCCTTGTGGGCTGGTGTGCTCCTCTTACTTGGCCCATATGGCCCATATACCTCCCGAGGCTTCCCGGAACCCCTTCCGATGATCCGATGACTACCCGGTACCTCCCGAAACTCTTCCGGTGTCCAAATATCATTGTCCTAGATATCAATCTTTACCTCCGGACCATTCTAGAGCTCCTCGTCATGTCTGTGATCTTATCCGGGACTCCGAACAAATTCGGTCACCAAATAACATAACTCATATAACACTATATCGTTAACGAACGTTAAACGTGCGGACCCTACGGGTTCGAGAACTATGTAGACATGACCGAGACACCTCTCCGGTCAATAACCAATAGCGGAACCTTGATGCCCATATTGGTTCCTACATATTCTACGAAGATCTTTATCGGTCGAAACTTATGACAACATACGTAATTCCCTTTGTCTGTCGGTATGTTACTTGCCCGAGATTCGATCATGGTATCTTCATACCTAGTTCAATCTCGTTACCAGCAAGTCTCTTTACTCGTTCTGTAGAGCATCTTTATGATCACCTAGTTACGTTGTGACGTTTGATAGAACACAAGGTATTCCTCCGGTATCCGGGAGTTGCATGATATCATGGTCGAAGGAATATGTATTTGACATTAAGAAAGCAATAGCAATAAACTGAACGGTCATATGCTAAGCTAATGGATGGGTCTTGTCCATCACATCATTCTCCTAATGATGTGATCCCGTTATCAAGTGACAACTCATGTCCATGGTTAGGAAACCTTAACCATCTTTGATCAACGAGCTAGTCTAGTAGAGGCTTACTAGGGACACGGTATTTGTTTATGTATCCACACATGTATTTAAGTTTCTGGTCAATACAATTCTGGCATGAATAATTAACCTTTATCATTAATAAGGAAATATAATAATAACAACTTTATTATTGCCTCTAGGGCATATTTCCATCAATATTAAGTAAATCAAGAATAATACTTTGAATATTGGGATAGTTCTGAACTAAAGCATCTGTTCTAATGAACCAAGGATGAGAAAACCATGCAGCTCTAGCAAAGTCACAAAGAAAAAAACAGGTGAATCTCATCCTCTTGCTGACCACATCTGCAACAACATTGAGAAATATGTATGGAAAAGCGCCTGACCCTCAAACCTGTGGGAAGAGCTTTCCGAAGGAGTCTCCAAGCGAAAGTTTGAACTCTGGTGATCATCAACTTTTGCTCCAAATCAACTTGAGAAGATTTTTCACTTGCAAAGAAACTTGAGAAGGAGTATTTATTGGATCGGCATGAATATCCTGCAAACACAATTTATAAGTAGATTTGGAAGAACAAGTACCATTAGTAGTTGGATCCAACATAATATATCCGGGCAATCTTTGTGAATAATGTCAGTTTGAATGATAACAGAGGCTAGAGGCTGTTGAAAGAAAAAGTTAATGAGGTTATTGTTCCAGACTTTTTGACCTGGCATCCAAAGATCCTTAACAAGAGAAGGATATATGTATCCTGGAGGCTGAATAATAAGATTGTCATGAATAGAAGCCCAAAGAGAACACCAAGGGTACTCCAAAGAGATATATTCCCTTGCGTGAGTTGGTAGAAAGAGTGAGCTTTGAGTTGAGGCAACATTTTTAAAATGGAGGACCAGAAAGCAGATTTTGGAGTAGGAATTAGCAGTCCAAATAGAGGCATCATGGAAGTATTTAGATTTGAGCACAAGATGAAGGTGGGAGGAAGGGTCTTTAGCAAGCCTCCAAGCAGCTGCAAGAACCAGACCCTCATTAATTGCTTGCAAGTTCCTAATGCCAAGACTACCTTCCTGTTTGGAATTGCAAATGTCCTTCCAAACCTAAAACAAAGGCTCTTGTTAGAATTATTCCCTCTGATTCCTGTCCACCAAAATTTCCTTATAATAGCAGTGAGTTTGGCTATAAACCTCTTAGTAAACAAAATGTTAGACATGTAGTACACAGGAATAGCAGAGAACACAGACCTAATGAGCTCGAGCCTAGCAGCATGAGAGAGCATATTAGCTTTGTAAGCAAGCAATTTATTAAAAAAATTATCAAGAACAAAGTTGTAAGCAGTAGTTCTATTTTCCGTAGGAAGAATAAGCAGATGGCCAAGGTGGGTGAAATTGATATCCATGGTAGAAACAGGAAAAACTTGCTCAATCTCTTGAATAGTGGTTTGACTAACATGAGTACTAAAAAGAATAGGAGATTTGGCCCAGTTTGGGGTTTGACCTGAAATAGAACAAAAGTGATGGATGAGTTGAGCCATCGAATTTCCTTCCTGCATAGTGGCTTGACCACAAACCAACAGATCATCTGCAAACAATAGGGAATGAATAGAATGGCAATTTGCACCAAGTGAAATATGCTGGAGATGATGACCAGCTAGAGCTTCATTAAGAGCAACAGACAATTCATATAGCAATAACAAACAAATAAGGCGACATGGGACATCCTTGACGAATACCTCTGAAGCCTTCAAATTTATGAGAAGGTTGCCATTAATAAGCACAGATAAAGTAGGAGAAGAAATGCAAGCATGAATCAAATTAATGAAATGAACATGCAGTCCTTTACGTGCAAGAGCAGACACAAAAATGAAACTCCATTCAAGACGATCAAAAGCTTTAGCAAGATCTATGTTGAGCATGAAAGCATGATGATTCCACGATTTAAGAGCGAAGGAGTGAGCAATTTCTTGAGCAATAATGATGTTATTGCTAATTCTTCTACCCTCAATAAATGCTTGTTGTGCAGGATCAATATAGTCCGGAAGATGAGGCTTAATCCTATTCTCTTAAGTATTTGTATTTTAGTTTTACCTTTTGCCCTATTATATGATTATTAGTTTATTTTCAGAAATATATATTTTCAAACAAGTTTGAAATTTTGGCAAAATATTTTCTTCATAATTCTCCAAATTTTTGAAGTTCATAAATTTGTTTCCTAGTTTTGTGTTCCCATTCCCAGAATTTTCAGGAAGATTTCTCTTGAAAATATATCCTCTTGTCCCACCACAATTTTTTTTGCTCGCTAGGTTACCATGTGTGCAAAGTCGCACTTACGCTACCCTAAAACCACTTCGAATCATGAAAATGACCAAATCTAGACCATTTTGGTAGTTGAGGAACAATCTATGACTGGTTTCAAAATGGGACACAAAATTTAGACTTTCATAATTAATAGTTAAGATATCAAAATTGCTTTCTTTCCTCATGCTTTGTCTTTCCCACTCCCGCTTGCAGATGCTAGGGCACTCATCCCCTTCAAGTTTCGCCGGCGAGCCTGTGGATCCCGCTTAGGCAGCTACTGGTGGGAGGGGGTTTCTGGTGCCTCAACTTCAGCCGGTATTTTAGGTTAGGTTTTTTTTTCCTTTCAGAGACGACGTTCTAGCGGATGGCGACGCTTCATCTTTGAGTTGGTCTTTTGGGTTGCATCCTCCTTGGGTTGGTCCACTGGGACGTGGTTGATGGAGCTTCGACATAGATTCATGTCGTCTCCTTGGGGCGGCAAGGTTAAGGTTTCTCTCTGCGCATGCGTGCCTACAAGATTTACTGTAAGGCGCTTCAGATCAAGTCAAGGGTTCAATGACAACGACTGCGGTGCGGCATTGGTCCTTAAGGACACGTGCACGAAGACTTCCCGACTGTCATCGACAAGGTCAAGCCGGCTCAGATAGGGAAGCAGCAACAACAACGCGTGAGCACCTCGTTTTGGGTGGTAGTGGTTGTTGAGTGATGTAGCATCCTTGGTGTAATGTTTATTATGTTTAGAGTGCTTTGTACTTTTCTTTTGAATCTTTATAATAGATTTGGGTCCTTTTTCGCAGAAAAAAGGTGCTTCCTCTTGCTCCTTAGGAGCCTTTTGGCATTTAACTCCACACAAGTAAATTTTCAGTTGAGTAGAATCTATGAAGGAAATTACTGAAAATTAGAGATGATTAGCTTAAACAAGGATAATAATATCACAAGGTGGTAAATTGTCATATTCAAAGAGTATTTGGAAGTGAATGAATGAGAAACGGTGAGAGATTAGGCGTACGTACGTTGGATTGGGCATCGCGTCGGCAACCTAAAAAAACTTTACTTCCGTTCGTTTGACCTAACTAATCACACCGTAATCAAACAGCAGATCGATGGAAGAAGAGGCTGCGGCCATGGCAGCAGCGTCGATCCCGGACGACGTCCTACTCGAGATCCTCGTCCGCGTGAAGCAAGCCGCTGATCTCTTCCGCTGTGCCACGGCGTGCAAGAGGTGGCGCCGTCTCGTCGTCGAGCCCTCCTTCCTCCGGCACCGCTGGCCGGAGGACGCGCCCGCCGTCTTCGTCGGCCTTTTCATCCGGGAGAGTCGCCGTCCAGAAGGGGCTCCCTCCTGGGAGCATTGCTTCTTCCCGGCGCCACGATCGCCTCTGGGCACCACCAGCCGCCGCCCCCTCAGCTCCTTCGTGACCACTGCCCGTGATGGCCTCTTCGACCGTGCGGTACCGCTCGTCTCGCGTCATGGCCTCATCCTCGTGCGCCTTAGAACGTACGATACCCTTGGAAACATGGAGCACACCATCCTCCAACTTGCGGTAAGCAACCTGCTTGTCGGCACTTGGGACATGCTCCCTACTATATATTTCGGCTCGCTCTTCAATTGCAACTACAACGGCTATGCCATTCTAACCGGTGCGGATTGCCGCTCCAAAGACGAGCCGTCGCCGCCAGTGTTGCCCAACAATTCGTGTTTATTTAAAGTGGTAATCATCGGCTCCGCCCATGATGACCTTAACTACAGCCTAAGTGTGTTCTCGTCCGACAAAGCAAGCTGGAGCGTGGATACCAATTGCTTCGATAGTGGTGCGCGATCACACCAAGTCGCGCGATTTAGCGATGCCATTGTATGCAGTGGCATGGTACATTGGGTATTTCGCTATTACGGAGAACAACATTGTGATGTCATTAATCTGAACGCCCGAACTGGCCACATCTTCTTGACGAAGCTCCCTTTCAAGGAATACTACCAATTCTTGAGTCACCCATGCCTTACTTTATCCGCCAATGGGGCGCTATCACTGCTATGGCTGCAAAGTTCAGGTTCCGGACTAGTGATCTGGAAACAACAAGAGAAACAACACAACACGGATGTCACATCAGAATGGCTATGCACTCGAATGATCGAGCTAAAGCAACCTGAGAAGGAGACTCAACTATGTGCGTTGAGAGAGAAGGGTGGCACACTTCTCATCAGCGATAACAACATGCGTGTTTACACTGCCAACCTCGAAACCAGGACAATGGAGGAGGTGGTGGAATGGCATCAAGGGCCATTCGTCCCCTCGGATGCCATGCCCTTGGAGATTGATTGGCCGACGATCTTCATTTCTCGGCTAACCAGGTAGTAATAGCTGGCAATTATGATAATACATATATACTACTTTTTTTGGTTCTTTTAAAAAGTATGGTCAATAAATTGTCATGCTAAGTACTATGAGATTGATGAACCGCCGTTGTTGTTGTTCAATTTGGTCGCATATTCAATGTATGGATTTTGATAGTGTTTCTATTTTTGTTAGGAACTCTCAATGTCATAAATCATAAATGGCGAGACAGCTCCAAAGGGGAAGAGGCTACACATGGAAAGAGGCAGCAGGAGCGGTAAGGGTTGCGGCGGCACATCAAAGAAGGCAAAGCATGGTGCCGCGGTGTAAGTAACTGGATTTTCATAGGAAAAGCACAAGAAAATTCAAGAGACTCTACATATATTTTGTTAATATTTCTCGTTGCCTAATTTTCTTTATACCTCGGTCAGCATAAATAATTGCACCTGATCAATCCAGAAACTACAGTTTCCAAAATTTATAGTTTTACCATATGCAAAAATTACATCTAAATTCATTTCCAATTTGTAAGTTCTAAAGTACCAATATATGTAGACTCTCTTGAATTTTTACTTGGAATTTTGGTAAATGTACAGAGGATCTGTTTTACCTTTTCTGTATATATTTTGGAGGCCTTTTTTAAGGTTATACGTAGGATATTTTTTGTGTTTTATTTAAGATGATGATGTTGCTTCCCTGGTTGGATTATCATTTTCAGCTCAGCCACCGATTCACCTAGTGGAAATCACGTCCTTGTGGACAAAATTAAGGAAAAAGACACGGAGAGTTTAAGCGGCGTACGCACGTTGGATTTGTATTGGGCATCGAGTCGGAACCCAAATTAATAAAATAAAACGTATAGGAGTACGTACTATGTATGTTTTCGTAACCTAACTAATCCCCTGACCAAACCATGGAAGAAGAGGCGATGGCCATGGCAGCAGTCTCGATCCCAAACGACGATGTCCTCCTTGAGATCCTCGTCCGCGTGAAGGACGCCGCCGCTCTCTTCGGCTGTGCCATGGTGTGCAAGCAGTGGCACGCTCTCATTACCGAACCCTCTTTCCTCCGGCGCCGCTGGCCAGCGGATGCCTCCTGCGCCTTGGTTGGCCTCTTTATCCGGGAAAGTCGAACCTGGGAAGAAGTACAGCATAGAAGGCGGCCTTATATTTTCTGGGAGCATTGCTTTGTCCCGGCGCCACGGTCGCCTTTGGGCCCGGGCCGCCGCACCCTCAGCTCCTTCTTGTCCAATGCCCGTGCTAGCCTCTTTGACTACGCGGTGCCGCTCGTCTCGCGCCATGGCCTCGTCGTCATGCTTCTTCCAGTGCATGACACCCATGGCGACCGGGACAACTCCATTCACCAGTTGGCCTGGCGGTATGCAACTTCCTGGTCGGCAGTTGCGACATGCTCCCTCCTCTAAAAGTCGGCTCGACCTTTAGTGCTTGCAACTCGAACGGCTATGCTATTCTAACCGGCACGGACTGTCCCTCCAAAGATGAGTTGTCGCCGCCCCTGACCAATTCGTCTTTCTTCAAAGTGGTGATCATCAGCTGCGAAAAAGATGACTATAAGTATAATCTTCATGTGTTCTCGTCCGACAAAGCAACCTGGAGCGTGCACACTCATTGCTTCGGCAATGATGCGCAATCTCTCAGCTACGGGCAGTTTACCGATGCCATTGTGTGCCATGGCATGGTACACTGGGTATATCGTCATTATGTAGAACTGTACTGATACGTCATTAATCTAAACCCGCAAACAGGACACATCTCCTGGACGAAGCTCCCTTCTGAAATGTATTGCCAAATCGAGAGTTACCCATGCCTTACTTTATCCGTCGATGGCGCGCTATCACTGGCGTGGATGCAAAGTTCAGCTCCCCGACTAGCGATCTAGGAACAACAAGAAAACAAGCAAAACATAGACATTACTTCAGAATGGGTATGCACTCGGACGATCGAGCTAAAACAACCTGAGAAGGAGACTCCAGGAAGAGAGCTATGTGTCTTGAGGGAGAAGTGTGGCACCCTGCTCATCAGCGATAGTGATCACCGTGTTTACACTGTCGACCTCGAAACCAGGATGATGGAGAAGGTGGTGGATTGGCATCATGACTGCTACTTCCTCCGTTCGGATGTCATGCCCTTGGAGATCGATTGGCCCACGATCTTCGTTTCTCGGCTAACCAGGTAGTAATTATGGCCATTCCAATACATATGTATATATAACTTCAGTTTTGCTAAAGCACATCTAGATGTGCCATAAGTATTGCACATCCATGTCCTATATCATTGATCTTACGCGGAGATTCGGGTGGTATTTTCTTCTTTTTCTTTTTACTTTATATGCTTGATTGAGTCATTTAGATGTGCTATAACTAGGGCACATCTAGATGTGCCCTAGACATTCCCATGACTTTCTTGGGTTCTTCTGCAAAGTATGATGAATAAACTGTCATGCACGTATGGGATTGATGAAATACCGCTGTTGTTGTTCAACTTGTTCACATATTTAATGTCTGTATATTAATAATGTTCACTATTTTTGTTAGGGACTCTATACATTCCATATCACCACTTAATGTCGAGGCAGATCAAAAGGGGAAGAGGCAACAGAGAGAAAGATGTAGCAGGAAGCGTAATGATTTTCCGTGGCACATTGAGGAAGGTGAAGTACAACGCGACGACATACGGAGATGGACTCATCAAAGGAAAGTGAAAATCAAGTGTTTATATCAGAAATAACTCGGGCGATTGTTTTTACATCAATAATACTTTGTTACACTATTTTTTTGAAAAAAAAGGAGGATTGCCCCTGGCCTCTGCATCGATGCATCCAACCATTTTATTAATGAAAGGTCCAACAAATATGTCTTCCGATACAAAAATCCATAAAAAAAGTATAAAAGAGGAGAACTCAAAGGCATAGCCGGCTAAAAATAGGACTAGATGTCTATACACCAATCCTATTGTTGGACCGTCATCCAAACCGGTTGTAGGTATCCCATGCTACCGCTCCCATCGATTGCACCCATAAGTCAGATGTTCCTTGGCTTTCGCACGGCTGAGTAACGACCATGTACGGATCCAGCTAGTAGCTTTGAACAACAACAACAACAACAACAACAACAACAACAACAACAATAACAACAACAACAACAACAAGATCTCGCGACCAACTCATGGCTCTGGCACATGAATAGCAAGCTTCCACGCACCCCTGTCCATAGCTAGTTCTTTGGTGATACTCCAATCCTTCAGGTCTCTCTTAACGGACTCCTCCCATGTAAAATTCGGTCTACCCCGACCTCTCTTGACATTCTCCGCACGCTTTAGCCGCCCGCTATGCTCTGGAGCTTCTGGAGGCCTGCGCTGAATATGCCCAAACCATCTCAGACGATGTTGGACAAGCTTCTCTTCAATTGGTGCTACCCCAACTCTATCTCGTATATCATCATTCCGGACTCTATCTTTTCTCGTGTTGCCACACATCCATCTCAACATACGCATCTACGCCACACCTAACTGTTGAACATGTCGTCTTTTAGTCGGCCAACACTCAGCGCCATACAACATTGTGGGTCGAACAGCCATCCTGTAGAACTTGCCTTTTAGCTTTTTGGCACTCTCTTGTCACAGAGAATGCCAGAAGCTTGGCGCCACTTCATCCATCTGACTTTGATTTGATGGTTCACATCTTCATCAATACCCCCATCCTCCTGCAGCATTGACCCCAAATATCGAATGGTGTCCTTCTGAGGTACCACCTGCCCATCAAGGCTAACCTCCTCCTCCTCACACCTAGTAGTACTGAAACCACAAATCATGTACTCGGTTTTAGTTCTACTAATCCTAAACCCTTTCGATTCCAAGGTTTGTCTCCATAACTCTAACTTCCTATTTACCCCCGTCTGACTATCGTCGACTAACACCACATCATCCGCAAAGAGCATACACCATGGGATATCTCATTGTATATCCCTTGTGACCTCATCCATCACCAAGGCAAAAAGATAAGGGCTCAAAGCTGACCCCTGATGCAGCCCTATCTTAATCGGAAAGTCATCAGTGTCGATATCACTTGTTCGGACACTTGTCACAATATTATCGTACATGTCCTTGGTGAGGGTAATGTACTTTGCTGGGACTTTGTGTTTCTCCAAGGCCCACCACATGACATTCCGCGGTATCTTATTATAGGCCTTCTCCAAGTCAATGAAAACCATATGCAAGTCCTTCTTTTGCTCCCTGTATCTCTCCATAAGTTGTCGTACCAAGGAAATGACTTTCATGGTCGACCTCCTAGGCATAAAACCAAACTGGCTTTTGGTCACGCTTGTCATTCTTCTTAAGCGGTGCTCAATGACTCTCTCCCATAGCTTCATTGTATGGCTCATCAGCTTAATTCCACGGTAATTAGTACAACTCTGAACATCCCCCTTGTTCTTGAAGATTGGTACTAATATACTCCGTCTCCATTCTTCTGGCATCATGTTTGCCCGAAAAATTAGGTTGAAAAGCTTGGTTAGCCATACTGTCGCTATGTCCCCGAGGCCTTTCCACACCTCAATGGGGATACAATCAGGGCCCATCGCCTTGCCTCCTTTCATCCTTTCCAAAGCCTCCTTGACCTCAGACTCCTGGATTCGCCGCAAAAACGCATCTTGGTCTCATCAAAGGAGTCATCCAGTTCAATGGTAGAACTCTCATTCTCCCCATTAAATAGCTTGTCGAAGTACTCCCGCCATCTATGCTTAATCTCCTCATCCTTCACCAAGAGTTGGTCTACTCCGTCCTTGATGCATTTGACTTGGCCAATATCCCTCGTCTTCCTCTCTCGGATCTTGGCCATCTTATAGATGTCCCTTTCGCCTTCCTTCGTGCCTAACCGTTGGTAGAGGTCCTCATATGCCCGGCCCCTTGCTTCACTGACAGCTCGCTTTGCGGCCTTCTTCGCCATCTTGTACTTCTCTATGTTGTCTGCATTCCAATCGAGGTATAGGCGTCTAAAGCAATCTTTCTTCTCTTTAATCGTCTTCTGGACATCATCATTCCACCATCAGGTATCCTTATCTTCGCTTCTCCTTCCCCTAGACACTCCAAACTCCTCCGAGACCACCTTACGAATGCAAGTCGCCATCTTCATCCACACATTGTCCGCATACCCTCCTTCCTCCCAAGGGCCCTCCTTAATGACCCTCTCCTTGAACGCCAGTAGCTCTGAAGATACCTGCAAAAAATTGTTAATATTCTGCTTGTTAAAAATCACGTCATTCCGACAGTTTCATATAGCCCAAAGTAATGCACATGCTCCAACTCGAATGCGCGCTGCTAATTTAGGCTCTATCTTGTTTAACCAAGTCCCAAATAGATTGGTTGTGTATCTGGCGGACCGACATTAGATGCCACATGCACTGTGTGCCACAGTAGCTTGGCAAGAGGACAGTCTAGAAACAGATGTTCTATTTATTTAAGTCAGAGAATAATGGTTGTTCTATTTATATGAATAATATCTTTTATGGTCATGCACCTTTGATGAATGTTCTATTCTTGTTGAATCTCGATCGTAGTGATACGCATATTCATATTATTGATGCCAAAAGATGCAAAGTTGATAATGATAGTGCAACATACTTGTGGCACTGCCTTTTAGGTCATATTGGTGTAAAGCACATGAAAAAAACTCCATGCGGATGGACTTTTGGAATCACTTGATTATGAATCATTTGATACTTGCGAACCATGCCTCATGGGCAAGATGACTAAAACTCCATTCTCCAGAATAATGGGGCGAGCTAATGACTTATTGGAAATAATACATACCGATGTATGCGGTCCGATGAGTATTGAGGCACGCGGCGGGTATTGTTATTTTTTAACCTTCACAGATGATTTGAGTAGGTATGGGTATATCTACTTGATGAAACACAAGTCTAAAACATTTGAAAAGTTTAAAGAATTTCAGAGTGAAGTGGAGAATCATCGTAACAAGAAAATAAAGTTTCTACGATCTGATCGCGGAGGCGAATATTCGATTTACGAGTTTGGCCTTCAGTTACGACAATGTGGAATTGTTTCACAACTCACGCCACCTGGAACACCACAGCGTAATGGTGTGTCTGGTCGTCGTAACCGTACTTTATTAGATATGGTGCGTTCCATGATGTCTCTTACCGATTTGCCTTTATCATTTTGGGGTTATGCATTAGAGACAGCCGCATTCACGTTAAATAGGGCACCGTCTAAATCCGTTGAGACGACACCGTATGAACTGTGGTTTGGCAAGAAACCTAAGTTGTCGTTTCTTAAAGTTTGGGGATGCGACGCTTATGTCAAAAGGCTTCAGCCTGATAAGCTCGAACTTAAAGCGAAGAAGTGCATCTTCATAGGATACCCGAAAGAAACTATTGGGTATACCTTCTACCACAGATCCGAAGGCAAAATCTTTGTTGCAAAGAATGGGTCCATTCTAGAGAAGGAGTTTCTCTCAAAAAAAGTGAGTGGGAGGAAAGTAGAACTTGATGAGGTAGTTGTACCTTCTCTCGAATTGGAAAGTAGCACATCAGATAAAACCGTTCCCATGATGCCTACACCAACTAGAGAGGAAGCTAATGATCATGATCATGAAACTTTAGATCAAGTTACTACTGGACCTCGTAGGTCGACCAGAACACGTTTCGCACTAGAGTGGTACAATAATCCTGTCCTGGAAGTCATGTTGTTGGACAACGGCGAACCTACGAACTATGAAGAAGCTATGACAAGCCCAGATTCCGACAACTTGCTTGAGGCCATGAAATCTGAGATAGGATCCATGTATGAGAACAAAGTATGGACTTTGGTGGACTTGCCCGATGGTCGGCAAGCCATTGAGAATAAATGGATCTTTAAGAGGAAGACTGACGTTGATGGTAATATCACTGTCTACAAAGCTCGACTTGTCGCAAAAGGTTTTCGACAAGTTCAAGGGGTTGGCTATGATGAGACTTTCTCACCTGTAGCAATGCTTAAGTCTGTCCGAATCATGTTAGCAATTGTTGCATTTTATGATTATGAAACTTGGCAAATGGACATCAAAACTGTATTCCTTAACGGGTTTCTTAAAGAAGAGTTGTATATGATGCAACCGGAAGGTTCTGTCGATCCTAAAGGTGCTAACAAAGTGTGCAAGCTCCAGCGATCCATCTATGGACCGGTGCAAGCATCTCGGAGTTGGAATAAATGCTTTGATGAGGTGATCAAAGCATTTGGTTTTATACAGACTTATGGTGAAGCCTGTATTTACAAGAAAGTGAGTGAGAGCTCTGTAGCATTTCTAATATTATATGTGGATGACATATTGCTGATTGGAAATGATATAGAATTTCTAGATAGCATAAAAGGATATTTGAATAAGAAATTTTCAATGAAATACCTCGGTGAAGATGCTTACATATTGGGCATCAAGATCTATAGGGATAGATCGAGACGCTTAATAGGACATTCACAAAGCACATACCTTGACAAAGTTCTGAAGAAGTTCAAGATGGAGCAGTCAAAGAAAGGGTTCTTGCCTGTGTTGCAAGGTGTGAAATTGAGTAAGACTCAAAGCTTGACCTGTAGGAGATATGCCCTAGAGGCAATAATAAATGTTATTGATTATCTCCCTGTTCATAATTAGGTTTATGTTCCATGCTATAACTGCTATGGTTCTCGAGTCTGCAATAAAACGAGGCTCGGAGGAAGACTCGTATGCACGTGTGGAATAATAAACGGTAAAATGTATTCCTAGTCTGTCCTCTAAGACTAGCTCAAGTATTGCATGATGGTTCTGTTTTCCTGATCATGGGCATGTCTATAGCAGCAATTTTGAGGGCACAGTGTTAGGAGAACACTTGTGTTGAATCGACCCGATTGATGTTATGCTATGAGTTACATTCGTCACAAGTTAATGGTTAATAACACAGAGATGGTTAATGTTTGCATGATTCCTTAGACCATGAGAGTATCGAGTTTCTTCATGCTTGCTTCATGAACTTTGGGGTTTGTTAAACGTCATCCGTAAATGGGTGGCTATTACGGCGGCTTACGGGTTCATGAAAAAGTATGTCTAGTAACTTGATAGCTCAAGATTGGGATTTGCTCCTCCGACGATGGAGAGATATCTCTGGGCCCTCTCGGTGTTACGGTATCCATCATCGTCTGGCCAGACACTTTGTGATTTGATCACGGGGATGCCGGAACACGGTAATGAGAAAAGAGAACAATACCGGTAACGAGGTAACTAGCATAGTGGACAAGTTGTTGATCCACGGGGATGCCAACATGTCTAACCTCGGGTATTTGTAACATATCGCGAAGCAACAGGAATAGCACACGGCAACTGGAGGTTCACTCGAATATTCATTCGTGTGGGTATAGGGGTCAATATGGGTGTCCACGGCTCCGATGCTGATCATTGATCAGAAAGTGTTCCGGTCATGTCTATACTTCACCGAACCTATAGGGTCACACGCTTAAGGGTCATCTATCTGCTGAATACTAGACAGGGAGTCTGAGAGAAAGTTTTCGGAAAAAGTTTTCTGAAGACAGCGGAAAAGTTCCGACGAGAGAGGTCACCAGATGAGTTCCGGTGATACTGAAAAGTTGTTTCAGAGGATACCATAAAGTCAAATTGGTTTCGGGACATGCCTGATAATTCTTGGAGGGTGCCAGAATCATTCTGGAATTTTCGGAGATGAAAACCGGAAATGTTCCGGAGCTGCCGAAACCGCTTCAGATGCTTTTCGCAGATGAAATCACTAAACTGGAATTGTTCCAGAACGCGTTGAAAATTATTTTAGTGGGTACTGGAAATGTTCTAAGCCCACATAAATATTTTCAGTTCGAACGGACGCTGAAAAATGTCGTCGTGAATAGTGAAAGTGCTTTTTGGGATTTTTTATGGAAAGCACCTTTTGGGAAATTTCCCAAAAGGCTTCTAGAAGCCTTGGGCACTAAGGAAGCCCCCTTGGGGGGGGGGGGCCCAAGGGGTGGCCGGCCATGGAGGGTGGAGCTCCACATGGCACTCCTTTTTGCTTTATTCTTTATGTAAATGACATAAAGTGGGGGTACTTTTGGTATTTGTGAATGCCAACTTTACCCCTTGGCTTTCCTATAAATAGAGGAGAGTGGGCTGCCCACAAACTTCATCCCTTCTCACATACAAGTGCCATGCAATGATCTGGCTTCTCTCTCCCTCCCACGAAAAGAGTTTCGTAGAGCCGAAAGGCTGTCTGGGTTCCGGTGGGAACTAGTTCTGGACGGCGAAGCCCTGCCGGATAGATGACACCGTATGTGTGCAACTCTGTAGAGAGGTCGTAGTTTCGATCTTAGTGCCCGAGGGGCTGTTCGTGAGTGCCTCCCGAAGGGCTGTCCAAGTGACGGTCCAAGTTCTGTGAGTCCTCCCGAAGGGCTGTCCGAGTGACCGTTCGAGTTTCGAAGGTCCTCCCGAAGGGCTGTCCGCGACACCGTCCGGGGGACTGTTCGACCGCCTCCCGGAGGGCTGTCCGAAGGGAAGACGAGGGTATACATCCTCGCGGTTGGGAGGTTGTAAATCCTAGCTGCGGGGATCTGCACCGCCGATCGTCATCGACTCTACTTCTGCTGCGCTACGAGTCGGTAACGAAAAGATCAAACCTTGTATGCAGTCTCCATAGTGGTCCTGAGCTGGTGCGTAGGGCGGAAATTTTTTGTTTTCTGCTGCGTTACCCTACAGTGGCATCATGAGCCGTGCTATGCGTAGATGCAGGTTGCGATCTAGAATACATGGAGATGTATGGGTGTTGCACAATATAATTAGGTAGTAGATGAGTTCTATTACTGAAAATTATTTGTGCGGGTAGCAGATGAAATCTGTTACCCGATGTTCTTGTTGCTTCCCTTAAATTTGCGTAGTCCTGATCTTGACAGCATTGTGGAATCTGACAAAGTTCTGGCAATCCGCGATCCTTTCATGCTGCTCCTGAGTATGCTGATTGACAGATCAACGAAGTGCTAACAGTTCTTTGGGTTCCACTTTAGTCAAAGAAAGATGGATGTTTCGCAGACAAAAGGGCAATGCAGATATGATCTGCACGGGGGTCATGCGTATGACGAAGTTCAGTATGGGGCTCGAGATTTTATTATCTCGTGTTTCATACACCCCGCGTTGTTAATCTAGCGACTTGGATTATCATACTTGATGATGGACGTTGGTAGCTTCGGTTTGTTTCGAAACCTTAGAAGCCACGTAAAACCAGTTTTTGCATGAACCGATTAGAGGCGTCTAACTTGGTTCTGCAGGAGGGTTTGCATGTGCATATGATGTGGTGTAGCAGTGCTCATAATAATTTGATTATGTATGAGATGACTATATGATGTAAATTGATTAACATGACCTGCGTGTCATGATTTGGCATGATGGCTGGAGCCATATGATTGCACTTTAAATGACCTGCGTGTCAACCTTGTGTAATGCATTATTTTATTAGCTATAGAGATAGCAATATTATCTGGTGCATCGACAAGGTGGTGGAAATCTTCGCGAAGGTGAACACCGACGCGAATGCCGAAGACGAAGAAATGAAAGACTTCTCCGTCAGAAAGGGCTATACCATATCATGCTAATTATGAATTGCCTGAGATGTTTATCCCTTATGGTGCACCCTTCTTGATTGCGTGGTAGTCGCTTTTATTAGGGTGATCTCTCACAAAAATATCAAGTAGTTAGTGTTCTCCCAAGTGTAGCACCGTCACGGCACCTAACTTTTTGGGGTATCACATGCTAACATGGGTACGAACGATTAGGGATGTGTGAGGCGGGTGAGTTGAGACCTCGCAGCGAGATCACTTGGTTGTCTTGACGTTCAGGCATGAAAGTTATGAGCTCGGAACACACGCATCGAAAGATGAACAAGAGTCACATAGAGATGTGATTGGCAAGTTTGCCTACCGATTGAGATTTTCGTCATCAGTGATGCTACCATCAATGGCGTTGAATTGATATGCGGATCTTGAATCACTCACAATCAATTATGAGAGATATTGATTTGAGTGGGAGCGCACTGTTGAATTAACTTGTTTTAATTCTCAGTGAAATTAATTATGAACACTGTCTAAGTGTGGTTTGCAAAATAGTTGTAGAATAATGGCTCGCGTTTCCACCTTCCCTGTTAAAATTGAATAGCTGTTAAATATCTGGTTAAAACTTTATGGTTGGTAACGTAATGTGAGGATTGTCCTCAAGAGTGCCAAGAAGGACTTTGTCCTATCGCATACTTTCGGTATTCTCTCGCTTATGCTATGGATCATGTGACTCTCATCCTTCGATCCAAAAGCTAGAATTCCGTTTCAGTCAAGTACAATATGTTTGCTTCCATGAGACCCAAACTTCGAAAGTTTGGATAGTTATGTGATATTCATGGAATCTGAAAATCATTTTCAGAGACAGACAAAGGCTAAAAGATATGAGATATCCAAAGAAATGTTTGTTTGCAAACTATTAGTAAAGGTGTTTACTATGCATTAGACTGCTAAGAGAGGGATCCAGAAGAACGCCTGTCATATGATGAAAGGTGAATAAAACAACAACTTAAAGAGAAAGGAAGTGTCCGAAGGGTGTTAGTGAAACTTTCACACCTAGGAAGTCCGGGGCTAACGCCACTCTTAAGTTGGGTGCTTCTTCTGGAAGTAGGAGAAATACTAAAAGTTAAACTGTTAGAAGTATAAAGGCAATAAGAAAGAAGACTGGAATATCCAGCTCATGTATGAATGTCATACAAGTTTTTGATGTATAGAAGGCTGGTCAAAGATATAGTTCTTGGGAATTATGGTTAAACATGTTAATCACTAATTCTTGGGTATTGTGAGACAATCACAAAGATACCCGCTCGATTACATTCTGTTGCAACTCGATGTAAGAACTACTATGGCCTGAAAGACTAGCCAGGGATGAGGTTTAGGTATACACAGGGAACATAGTAAATGTTACTATACCTTCCATCGGTGTATTACTGTCTATATTTATTTTCATAATTCATTTAGAGTTTTAAACTCTAGCCCATTGCATAAGGTATCTTGCAAGAAGGTTGTTCATAAGAGAACTTTTTATGTTCAAAGTTATGAATAACATAAGGGCCATACTTTCATTGAGAATGAGATGTATGTTATGAATAATGATATTAATATATTACCTCTGGATTTACTTTCATAATTCATTTTAGAGTTTTACACTCTAGCCCCTTGCACAATGTTGTTGCAAAAGGGTTGTTCATAAAAGAACAATTGTTGTTCAGTGTTATGAATAACATTTAGAGCCATGCTTCCATCCAGATGGGATGTATGTTATGAATATTGATAGTAATATGATACATCCATAACACTGACGCTAAATGTCGGAAGACTAAAAGAATACCACACAAGTGTGGCGCTGCATTTGGTCACATTGGAGAAACCCGCATGGAAAATTCCATTATGATGGATTTTGAAGTCGTTTGATTTTGAATCATCTGACACTTGCAACTTTTCTCCGAAAAGTGAAGTGACTAAAATACCATTCACAGGCCATAAGGAATGGACAACAAACTTATTGGTGGTCATACATTTGATGTGTGTAGTCCGATAAATGTTGTTAGTAGTGGATTTATCTATCTTCAGAAATGACTCGAGTAGATATATGGATATTTACTTGATGAGACATAAGTCTAGATCTTTTGAATTCATTCAAAAGGTTTTTAAGAATGAAGTAGAAGTTATTGTAACAAGAAAATTATGTTTCTACAATTCGATTGCAAAAAGGAATATTTGAGTTACAAGTTTAGCGAATGTCTGATGAGTTGTGAAAGGGGTTTCATAACTTGCACCTCCCGGAACACCACTGCAAGTGGAAAGTCTGTGAAGATGTAATCAAACCATTTATGACATGGTAAGATCAAAGATGACATAAATAAATTTGCCATTATCCCTTTTAAAGAGTGATGCTTTAGAGACTGCGGCTTTTACACTGAAAAGAGCTCCATCGGGTCTGTTGAAATGACACCATGGTATGGTACGCCCAACCATGTTATATCTTTTCTTAACATTTGGAATATGGGGCTTGTGTAAAAGGTTACAAACCTATTCCAAATCAGACAAGTGCTACTTTGTAGGTTATCCCAAGTAATTGGGTATTCCTCCCTCACTATACCGAGGCAAATAGGTTTGCCACAAAGAACGGTATGCTTTTTGAAGAAAATGGTTCTTTCAAAAAGGTGAGTGGGAGAATAGTGCAACTCGACGAGATAAACAGTATCTTCGTCATCAGATCAAAGGAAAGAGACCTTGGAAGTAATTCCAGATTTTCCTACTGCGACTGATACGGAAGTCTCTACAATAAAATGTATGGACTTCGATCGAACTTGCAGCTGAACCACGTAGGCAAGGCTCGTGCAAACCTCTCAGGTGCGCAAACGAGATATTGTTGTTAGACAACAGTATACCTACGATACACAAGGAAGCGTTGATGGGCCCTGACTCCGGAATTGGCTAAATGCCAATACAACCCGAGTTAGTTTCCATATAAGTGATTCAAGATTAAAACCTTGATACACCTTTCGGAAGACTTAGAGTCTAACGAATATTTATGGAACTTAAAACTGATACGGATAAAAAATGTTTTATCCATGAAGCTCGACTTGTTGCAATAACAAGTTCAAGGAGTTGACTACGATGAGGTTGTTTCATCGTAGCGATGCTTAAAGTCGGTTCGGGTTGAACTAGCAATTGATACATATTTCAATCATGAGATATGAAACATGGATGACAATAGGATTTCCATCTGATGGAAATGAAACCAAGGACTTGCATGTGTTACAGTCCAAGGTATTTTGTCAGTCCAGAGGATGCTAATAAGTATGCAAACTTCAGAGTTCCAGCAATGGACAGAAGAGAGCAAAATGGAGTTGGAATCTTCGTGTTTTGATGAAATAGTCAAAGGGGTTTGACTTCATCAATGGGTAATGAAGATGCTTATGATTCAAGAAAGTAAGTGGGAGCATAATAAAATTTCTAAAAAACGTTGTGTGCTTGACACATTGTTAATTGGAAATAAATTTCTTGACACGAATTAGGACTTCATTTGAAAATAGTTTTTCGATGAAGTGCTTGGGCTAAATAGCCTTTATATTAGGCATGATGATCTATGAAGATAGATTTACCTAATGGGGCTGAGCAAAGATACATATTGACAAGATGCTAAAACCTTTTAGCATTAAAAACGTCAAGGGGTGATTCTTGCCGATGTCACATGGAAAGAGTTTTTGCAAGACTCGGTGTCCCAAAACAATGATGAGCAAAATACATGATGGAGATTCCACACACTCTTGTGTTTGGATTAATCATGTATTCCATGGTATATAAAAACAACCAGATATGTCCAATACTCCCAAAGTTGTTGCGAGTATAGATACCAAAGTGATCAAAAGTTCTGATCATGGGACAACAATGAAAAAGGGTCATTGAGTACTATAGTAGCACCGATGACATGTTTTCTCGCAAGCGGAGATCATGAAGAGTTCGTTGTAAAAGGTTACATCGATACAGTCTTCATCCATGCTCCAAGCGATTTTCGATTTAAATTGAGGGTTTTGTGTAACACACAATATGGTGGCACGGTAGTTGGAAATTGTTCCAAACAAGTTACTGTGGCGAATTCTATAACAGAGGCGAAGTATGTTGCCGCTTTTAAAAGCGACAAACAAGATGTTAAATCATATAGTTCTTTCATGAACTTAGTATGGTTCCAAGAAGGCTTTGGTCAATGGGACACTACTACAGGTAGTTGCTCCATAACTCAGTCTGAGGAATCCAGGTTCGACCTGTGATTCACATACATACGAAGCCAAGTCCACACAAAATATGAATTTTGTGAAAGCGTGAAAACGCGAGGATACGCAAAGATACACACGGAACTGAAGTCGTCAGATCCGTTGGACATCAGGCTATACCACATGCGAAGCATATTTACACCGGTGTGCCACATGTGTAAAGTGCATTAGCATTAACTAGATTATTGACTCTAGTGCAAGTGGGAGTCTGTAGGAGATATGCCCTAGAGGCAATAATAAATGTTATTGATTATCTCCCTATTCATAATTAGGTTTATGTTCCATGCTATAACTGCTATGGTTCTCGAGTCGGCAATAAAACGAGGCTCGGAGGAAGACTCATATGCACGTGTGGAATAATAAACGGTAAAATGTATTCCTAGTCTGGCCTCTAAGACTAGCTCAAGTATTGCATGATGGTTCTGTTTTCCTGATCATGGGCATGTCTATGCCAGCAATTTTGAGGGCACAGTGTTAGGAGAACACTTGTGTTGAATCGACCCGATTGATGTTATGCTATGAGTTACATTCGTCACAAGTTAATGGTTAATAACACAGAGATGGTTAATGTTTGCATGATTCCTTAGACCATGAGAGTATCGAGTTTCTTCATGCTTGCTTCATGAACTTTGGGGTTTGTTAAACGTCATCTGTAAATGGGTGGCTATTACGGCGGCTTACGGGTTCATGAAAAAGTATGTCTAGTAACTTGATAGCTCAAGATTGGGATTTGCTCCTCCGACGATGGAGAGATATCTCTGGGCCCTCTCGGTGTTACGGTATCCATCATCGTCTGGCCAGACACTTTGTGATTTGATCACGGGGATGCCGGAACACGGTAACGAGAAAAGAGAACAATACCGGTAACGAGGTAACTAGCATAGTGGACAAGTTGTTGATCCACGGGGATGCCAACATGTCTAACCTCGGGTATTTGTAACATATCGCGAAGCAACAGGAATAGCACACGGCAATTGGAGGTTCACTCGAATATTCATTCGTGTGGGTATAGGGGTCAATATGGGTGTCCACGGCTCCGATGCTGATCATTGATCAGAAAGTGTTCCGGTCATGTCTATACTTCACCGAACCTATAGGGTCACACGCTTAAGGGTCATCTATCTGCTGAATACTAGACAGGGAGTCTGAGAGAAAGTTTTCGGAAAAAGTTTTCCAAAGACAGCGGAAAAGTTCCGACGAGAGAGGTCACCGGATGAGTTCCGGTGATACTGAAAAGTTGTTTCAGAGGATACCATAAAGTCAAATTGGTTTCGGGACATGCCTGATAATTCTTGGAGGGTGCCAGAATCATTCTGGAATTTTCGGAGATGAAAACCGGAAATGTTCCGGAGCTGCCGAAACCGCTTCAGATGCTTTTCGCAGATGAAATCACTAAACTGGAATTGTTCCAGAACGCGTTGAAAATTATTTTAGTGGGTACTGGAAATGTTCTAAGCCCACATAAATAATTTCAGTTCGAACCGACGCTGAAAAATGTCGTCGTGAATAGTGAAAGTGCTTTTTGGGATTTTTTATGGAAAGCACCTTTTGGGAAATTTCCCAAAAGGCTTATAGAAGCCTTGGGCACTAAGGAAGCCCCCTTGGGGGGGGGGGCCAAGGGGTGGCCGGCCATGGAGGGTGGAGCTCCATGGAGCTCCACATGGCACTCCTTTTTGCTTTATTCTTTATGTAAATGACATAAAGTGGGGGTACTTTTGGTATTTGTGAATGCCAACTTTACCCCTTGGCTTTCCTATAAATAGAGGAGAGTGGGCTGCCCACAAACTTCATCCCTTCTCACATACAAGTGCCATGCAATGATCTGGCTTCTCTCTCCCTCCCACGAAAAGAGTTTCGTAGAGCCGAAAGGCTGTCTGGGTTCCGGTGGGAACTAGTTCTGGACGGCGAAGCCCTGCCGGATAGATGACACCGTATGTGTGCAACTCTGTAGAGAGGTCGTAGTTTCGATCTTAGTGCCCGAGGGGCTGTTCGTGAGTGCCTCCCGAAGGGCTGTCCAAGTGACGGTCCAAGTTCTGTGACTCCTCCCGAAGGGCTGTCCGAGTGACCGTTCGAGTTTCGAAGGCCCTCCCGAAGGGCTGTCCGCGACACCGTCCGGGGGACTGTTCGACCGCCTCCCGGAGGGCTGTCCGAAGGGAAGACGAGGGTATACATCCTCGTGGTGGGAGGTTGTAAATCCTAGCTGCGGGGATCTGCACCGCCGATCGTCATCGACTCTACTTCCGCTGCGCTACGAGTCGGTAACGAAAAGATCAAACCTTGTATGCAGTCTCCATAGTGGTCCTGAGCTGGTACGTAGGGTGGAAAATTTTTGTTTTCTGCTGCGTTACCCTACATGACCATGGCAGAAGATAGAGAGCGAATGAAAGTCATTCCCTATGCCTCAGCCATAGGTTCTATAATGTATGCCATGCTATGTACCTGACCTGATATGTGCCTTGCCATAAGTTTGGAAGGGAGGTACCAAAGTAATCCAGGAGTGGATCACTAGACAGCGGTCAAGAATATTCTGAAGTACCTGAAAAGGACCAAGGATATGTTTCTCGTTTATGGAGGTGACGAAGAGCTCGTCATAAAGGGTTACGTCGATGCTAGCTTCGACATAGATCTTGATGACTATAAGTCACAAACCGGATACATGTTTATATTAAATGGTGGAGTTGTCAGTTGGTGCAGCTCTAAGCAGAGCGTCGTGGTAGGATCTACGTGTGAAGCGGAGCAAATAGCTCCTTCGGAAGCAGCGCATGAAGGAGTCTAGATGAAGGAGTTCATATTCGATCTAGTGGTAATACCCAGTGTATCGGGTCCAATGACAATCTTTTGTGACAATGCTGGAGCAATTGTCTTAGCGAAGGAATCCAGGTTTCACAAGAGAACCAAACACATCAAGCGACACTTCAAATCCATTCATGAATATGTCGAGGATGGAGACATAAAAACTTGTAAAGTGCATACGGATCTGAATGTAGCAAACCCGTTGACTAAGCCTTGTTCGCACACGAACACGTCACCGTGTACCCTCGACGCCGGGGGTGATGCACCGCAGCTCACGTCGAAGGAGACCCGACCGGAAGCGCAGTACGCAAGCAATCCGGCGGGCGCTTTTGTAGACCCGAAATCCCACACGCCTGGGAGGGACCCCTTCAGGGCGCGGTGGCTATGGGCTTCCCTAGCTCGACCTGATCGCCCCTAGGGCCTCGAGGTTCGCCGCCCTACAACAAGAAGAACAGACGAAGAACGAGGAAGAAGAAGATCTAGGGTTAAGGAGAAAAGATAAAAGATAAAAAGTGGTAGATGATTTTATCGATTGTGTGTTGTTCAGTCGGCCGTCACCCCTTAGGTATATAAGAGATGGATGGACTTCCCGTAAAATAAAAGGACTCCAAATCATGTCCAAATCTTTCCAAAATTAACCGAACTCGGATTTAGGTAAGTCAGGAACATCAGTTTGGTTTTTAGGTCCCACAGGCCACAAACGACCTCATATGAAGATGAGCCCAAAAGAAAATTTGACCGCTTCGACGAGGCGAACAACTTTCGTGTTGAATGTTTTTCAATTCAAAGCCAGTTTTAGGGCCGAATCTCTCACGCAAAACAGCCGATTGGTGGCGCTACCGATCAGACACGTGTCTGGTGGGGCGCGCCATATTTTGCCTCCTGGCAGGGCTGCATTCCGATGGCTCTAACTTTTGCATACGAACTCGGATTGGGACGATTTTTATATGAAAATCGACCGTTTCAATGAGACGCACTACTTTTGTGTTGAAATGTTTTCCATCAGAGGCTATCTTAATTGAGTTTCATGTCATTCTTTAATCTGGTGTCAACATGAGCATCTCTGAACTTGTCATAGCTATTGCGTAGGAGCTCTGTTTTAGACCATGTTCATATCCATCTCGATCTTCTTAAAGAGAGCCATCCAGAGGTGACCTCCAATCATAAGTTTGAATTAGTCTTGATATAACTTAAAGCTACTCGATATGACTGTGCCACTTTTGAGCGTCAACACATGCCCCCCTGTTTTTCGGCAAAGCTAGCGTGCCGAAAAATAACTTCTTCCGTTCTGGTTCTAAGGACGATGTCAACACTCCATCGGCCATTTATATGCTTTTAGGACGATAAGTCTATATCGGCCATTGCTTGTTTGAACCTCTTGATGCAAACTTGGGTGAAAACTTCTCAACTTCTATAACAATCCGATGATAAGGTTCCATATATATGTATCTCAAAGCCATCCTCTGAACCATATTATTCACCCTTTCTCTAGGATTTTGCAGATAATCAACAATGAACTTTCTCCAATCCTTGCTTTGTCTGCATAAAAGTTTCATTAGTGGCCGAGGTGGTGAGCTCCAATTCGGCCTTACCTATGTTAGCAAGAATAAGCATCAGCTATTGATAGATGTGCAATACACCATGACCAACATGGTAGCCGGATGCCTGCTATGCCAACTCTCTCCAATTGTCATGTCTAGATATATGACGAATATTAAAACAACCCAAGGTAAATTTTACGTCTAGACATACCTCAAGATAAACTAAAAGTGATTCGTCAAAACATTGATAACCCTTGGATATTTGTTGCACCATACTAATAACGAATCACCGAAAGCCTCACTATGTACATCACCTATAGCAAGGAAAAGCTCCAATCTGAATAACAATGCATATTCGGCTTTGATCATTTGTGCATAAATATTTTAAGCGGCATGAGGCTTCACAGAATTGCACCATAAGGAGATATACAAACAACACCAACACCTTGGCCATTGCTACAAATTTAACCATCAATATATAATCACCATGGTACTAGAGAGATAAAGCTAAAATCAGTATTATGCATGATGTCAATATGATGCTCAATAATAAAATCAACCATGATTTGGCTTTACATAAATTCTGAAAACTAATCAGCCAAAGCACACACAATCAAAACATAAGTCACTTTGCAGTTTTTGGTGAATTGGTCTATGCATAATATCTTCAATGGCATCAATTTGACAAATTTCTATGCAAGCACTTATCTCAATCTCCACTCAAACTAAGGACGATGTTAGAATACCACACCGGCCATTCTTAGATATATTCTTAGGGCGATAGATAAATATCGGCCATTACCATGAGGTCCATGTAAAATTCACCCACCAAAGCATGAATAGCAGAAATAAACAAATGAAATAGCAATAAAATATTTTGGCCCCTTTGTATTCGCAACAAAAATGTAACTAACCAAATGTTTAGTGATTTGGTAATACCCTCTCATGATATAAGAAATTATATTACATGCATGGATCTAAATAAGCCCATGGAGGGTGACCGATCGTACCTGGGGATGAATTCCATGGCAAAGACATCAATGGCATGTTTGACGAATATGGATGATGTGTTAACTCAAGATTTTCATGGGATGATGCACACCTTCAGCTTAATTGTTTTCCGCTTCCATCCTTCCCTTTCTTCACTTTTGTAACACTTGGTGCAATAGAAGGACAAGCATCATTTTCATTTTGACTGTTCCTCTTGGGAACCCATGCCATGTTCTTGTTTCTCAGCTCTTGTGCACTAAGCTTTTGTAACTCCTTCTTTTTCCAATACGATAAGCCGAGTGAGCACCTCGACTGTGATTTTGTTTCAACCAATGGCAACTCTTTTTGGGCCTTGTGCACCCTCAACTTCTTTTCTTCAGATTTGGCACTCTGATTTTTATCAATTGATTGCTTCACTTCTTTGCCTTTTGTAGCCAATGTCAACACTTTAATTGGCTCTTTGTTATTTGAGATCAAATCTGAAGTAGCACACTTACGACCATCTTTCTTGACCCGGTATACTTGCTTGACCACCTCTTTCTTCTTCCTTGAGCTTCGGACCAATTCTTTATGATTGAAACAGTCTTTGACATGTGAATGTTCAAATGTTGATCTTCTCGGAGCTACAAAATATTGGTGAGATGGTCTAAAATAAGATGGAGAATGTGCCCTTGTATCATACCTGTCCCATGATGGATATGGATCTACATGAGCATAGGGAGGCATCCACGGCATTGGCATTGGTGGCCCAAAACAAGGATATGAATATATTGCATTCAAGTTCTCACTTTGCCAATACCGATCCTCATATTTGCGCCTAAGGGGTGATCTTGATGCTTTTGAATTACTTGGCCGATGAGCACTTTTCTCTTCACTCCTCTTTTGATATTTTTCTAATAATTGTGCAAAAGTGGCGTTGGATTTCTTGTGCTTGTGCTTACTGCAGCCTTTATCTCCTTTGGTTTTGCTTGCATCGATCTTTGGATTGCTTTGTTGCCCCCCAGTCCTTGGCGTCTTCATTGTATCTTCGATAGAACTCATGCCTTCAAGAATATTTTCATTGTGCTCTTGAACAACTTCTTTACTTGAAAGTTTGATCCCATCACCTGCAGTTTTTACCTTCTCATCTTTAAAGGAATCGTCTTGAAGCAGCCGATTCAAAAACTTTTTTCCATTAGGACGAATCAGAATAGACTGGTCATCCCTTGGTGTTTCAACAAATTTTAATCGTCCTTTATCAATGGCTGACTTAACAATTGGACGAAACATGTTGCAATCCTCAAAATTATGCTTGGACGGATCATGCAACTTGCAATACATTCGTCCTTGGATTGATGGTGTGACATGGTGATCAAGAACTCTAATGTAATTGTTTTTCAGCAACAAAGCAAATATTTGATCACACATGCTTGAATTGAAGGTAAACTTTTTATTCTCTAGCCTATCTCGCTGTGAGAACGGCTTTGGAGTTAAGCAAACGAATGGTTCAGATTTTGTATCACCCCATTCGGCTATGAATTTTATTTTGCATTCTTTTACCGATGTCATTGGATAAGATATTATACTAGCATCGGTTTGCTCAAAATATTTTAACCTTGGCTTTAAATTTCTGAAACAAATATAGTTAGCACATTCATGTCTCAATTGATACCAAGTGTAAGCCAAGTAAGAACTAAGCAAAGCTACCCAATTTGATATGAACTTTAGATAAAGCAATGGGGATAGCCTTGGCTGCAATAATAATTCACTATCGGTCTTTATAAATGGCGCAATGGGTTGACTGATATGCTCTATAACAATTTTATTGCTAACAAGTAAATTACCCTTCTTCATTGGTCTTTCAAAATTACTGATGAGGATTTTTCTAATAGATGCATCAACAATAAAGTTGTGACCAAATCTGAAAACAGGTAAATCACTTGCTAAACATACCTCTTCAAATATGTTGGGAGAGCATGATGGTGGTGTGACTTGAACAATATCTTGCTCTATCTTTGGATGGCTCCCCAACACCTTGTCATCATCTTTTTCTTGATTCCGTGCATCATTACTTTGAAGATACTTGTTAGCCGAAATTTGTTCGGCTACTTGCTTTTGTCCTTGAGGCTTGTCAATTTCTACGGCACGGAACTCATAGGGCAGGAAGTAGGTTCCATTAACTTCAGAAAAATCAAGCACGTCTGTTTTCCCATGCTTGCCATGCCCTTTCTCAATAATGTTTGCCTCTTTGGATTTGATGGATTCAGAATATATACTGCTTGATTCGGCTTTTTCAACCGAAGCACTTTTAGTTTCCGAATCACCATTCTTTTCATCAGTTATATCAATTGGCAAGGCTTCTTTTCTTTGAGCCAATTCCCTATCAATTCTCTCTTGGCAAAGTACTTGCACCCTATCGCGCAAAGCTTTAACTTCCCTCTCAATTTCAGCCCGCTCTAGATCAGTTTGCCCCCCAATGCTTTTAGGATCTTTCGGCAATGAACTCTTAGTGTTGCCAAAATTTTGCAGCTGTGTAGGGGGTGTATAATATGCTGCGGTACTAGGTGGAGGTGTATGCACTGCTGTATAACCATATGCTCTTTCTCCAATTCTATCAATTGATGAAGTTTCATCTTCTTGCAAAACTCTAGCCTTTATTGCAGCATAATCACGAAACAACCCCTTTTCATATTGTTCAAGGCAAAGAGAACTAATCCTCTTGTTTTGTGCCAAGCTCTTTTTTAACGCAGCCACAACCGCTTCTGGAAGGGATTGCTCCGCAATACTTTCAGATTCTTTCGGCAATGATTCGTGAGTGTTGCCGAAATTCTTGAATTGCGTAGAGCATGCATTATATGCTACAGTATTAGATGATGGCACGTCTGTTCCTACAATTTTTTTACTTAATCGGCTATGACCATGAAGGCGTAGGGCCGAATTATGAACATCTACAGTGCGTACGGTGCTAAAAATTATGAACATGAGGTGTAGCATATGATGGTTGAGAGTAACTGGCCAAATATCTAGTAGAAACATGGCCAATTCTCTCATCCATCGGCAAGGTTGGATTCACATATTGCAAATTAGTTGCCGATGAATAAAAAGGTGAAACACTTTCTTGTATGCTATTGGAAATTTTAACATGAGGTGTTTCAAATTGATTACCTGAACCCATCATGTTGTTCATCGACATATGGATTTGTGGAGTTGCCGATGCATGAGAGTTATGATACATATGTTGTATGTTGCTAAAATCATAAGAATTTGAAGCATGAAGATTATTTTTCATCGGCCCTTGCACGTAATTAGATGCGTGATTGATGAAATTGGGGCTAGCCGATACATTATGCTCATTAAGTGATCCAGCAACAACATATGAATTATTTGCATCTACAAAGGGGAATTGGGTATTCATATTACCTTTGTAGATTGCATCAACTTGATGGCGATCTCTTCGTAGCAAGAACAGGCTGGAGACCGTTCAAAGCTTCGTCCCTAGCAGAGTCGCCAAAAAGTGTGTTCGCACACGAACACATCACCGTGTACCCTCGATGCCGGGGGTGATGCACCGCAGCTCATGTCGAAGGAGACCTGACCGAAAGCGCGGTACGCAAGCAATCCGGCGGGCGCTTCTGTAGACCCGAAACCCCACACGCCTGGGAGGGACCCCTTCAGGGCGCGCGGCGGCTATGGGCTTCCCTAGGTCGACCTGATCGCCCCTAGGGCCTCGAGGTTCGCCGCCTTGCAACAAGAAGAACAGACGAAGAACGAGGAAGAAGAAGAACTAGGGTTAAGGAGAAAAGATAAAAAGTGGTAGATGATTTTATCGATTGTGTGTTGTTCAATCGGCCGTCACCCCTTAGGTATATAAGAGGTGGGTGGACTTCCCGTACAAGAAAAGGACTCCAAATCATGTCCAAATCTTTCCAAAATTAACCGAACTCGGATTTAGGTAAGTCTGAAACATCAGTTCGGTTTTTAGGTCCCATAGGCCACAAACGACCTCATATGGATATGAGCCCAAAAGAAAATTTGACCGTTTCGACGAGGCGAACAATTTTCGTGTTGAGCGTTTTTCGATTCGAAGCCATCTTGAGGACCGAATCTCTCACACAAAACAGCTGATTGGTGGCGCTACCCATCAGACACGTGTCTGGTGGGGCGCGCCATATTTTGCCTCCTGGCAGGGCTGCATTCCGATGGCTGTAACTTTTGCATACGAACTCGGATTGGGATGATTTTTATATGAAAATCGACCGTTTCGACGAGACGCACAACTTTTGTGTTGAAACGTTTTCCATCAGAGGCCATCTTAATTGAGTTTCTTGTTATTCTTTAATATGGTGTCAACATGAGCATCTCTGAACTTGTCATAGCTATTGCATAGGAGCTCCATTTTAGACCATGTTCATATCCATCTTGATCTTCTTAAAGAGAGCCATCTGGAGGTGACCTCCAATCATAAGTTTGAATTAGTCTTGATATAACTTAAAGCTACTCGTTATGATTGTGCCACTTTTGAGCGTCAACAAGCCTCTTCCACGAGCAAAACATGATCAGCACCAAGACTCCATGGGTGTTAGATTCATTACAATGTAATCTAGATTATTGACTCTAGTGCAAGTGGGAGACTGATGGAAATATGCACTTGAGGCAATAATAAAGTTATTATTATTATATTTCCTTATTCATGATAAAGGTTTATTATTCATGCTAGAATTGTATTGACTGAAAACTTCAATACATGTGTGGATACATAAAAAAATAATGTGTCCCTAATGAGCCTCTACTAGACTAGCTCCTTGATCAAAAGATGGTTAAGATTTCCTAACCATTGACATGAGTTGTCATTTGATAACGGGATCACATCATTAGGAGAATGATGTGATGGACAAGACCCAACCGTTAGCATAGCATATGATCGTTCAGTTTATTGCTACTGCTTTCTTAATGTCAAATACATGTTTCTTCGACCATGAGATCATGCAACTCCCGGACTCCGGAGGAATGCCTTGTGTGCCATCAAACGTCACAACGTAACTGGGTGATCATAAAGGTGCTCTACATGTATCTCCGAAGGTGTCTGTTGAGTTGGCATGGATCGAGGCTGGGATTTGTCACTCCGTATGACGGAGAGGTATCTTTGGGCCCTCTCGGTAATACTGCATCACAACTTCACAAGAAGCTTGCAAGCAAAGTGACTAAGGAGTTAGTTACGGGATGATGTATTACAGAATGGGTAATGAGACTTGCCGGTAACGAGATTGAACTAGGTATGGAGATACCGACGATCGAATCTCGGGCAAGTAACATACCGACAGACAAAGGGAACTATGTATGTTGTCATAAAGGTTCGACCGATAAAGATGTTCGTGGAATATGTAGGAACCAATATGGGCCTCCAGGTCCCGCTATTGGTTATTGACTGGAGAAGCATCTCGGTCATGTCTACATCATTCTTGAACCCGTAGGGTCCGCACGCTTAACGTTTGTTGACGATATAGTATTACATGAGTTATGTATGTTGGTGACCGAATGTTGTTCGGAGTCCCGGATGAAATCACGGACATGACGAGGAGCTCCGGAATGGTCCAGAGGTAAAGATTTATTTATAGGATGATATGGTTAGGACAAGGGGTAAGGCCCACGGGGCTTTAGGTCGGTGCAAAATGAAGTTTTGCGGAGGCCAGGGACCCTGGCGTCTGGCCCTGGGCCAGACGCCGAGGACTGTGGTGTTTGGTCCTGGAGTCCGAGAAGGACTCTTGCCTTGCGTGCCAAACCGACTTTGAGGAGGCCCTTTCTCCAAGAAACGACCCCAGGGCTCAACATATAAATAGAGGGGCGGGACTAGCACCCGGAACACATCAAGGTTCACCAAGCCGTGTGCCGGCAACCCCGACCCTCTAGTTTATCCTCCGTCGTAGTTTCCGTTGTGCTTGGCGAAACCTTGCGGAGATTTTTCTTCACCACCACCGTCACCACGCCGTCGTGCTGCCGAAACTCATCTACTACTTCGCCCCTCTTGCTGGATCAAGAAGGCGAGGACATCATCGAGCGAAACGTGTGCTGAACGCGGAGGTGTCGCACGTTCGGTACTTGATCGGGACGGATCGTGAAGTTGTATGACTACATCAACCGCGTTGATAAACGCTTCCGCTTAGCGATCTTCAAGGGTATGAAGATGTTCTCCCCCTCTCGTAGCTATGCATATCCATGAATAGATCTTGCGTGTGCGTAGAAATTTTTTATTTTCCATGCAACGTTCCCCAACAATCCATGCATCCATACATACATGCATCCATACAAGCTTGGGGGAGCGGGAGACGAAGCTCACCAAGGGGGGAGGCAGCTCGGGGGAGGGAGCGCCGACGGGGTGGGGGTGCGGGCGCTGATGGGCTGGGGGCGCCGGTGGGCTGGGAGGCGCCGGCTGAGGCGGGGGGGGGGGGGGTTTGTGGCGGGTGGGGTGTGAGAAGAGATTGAGAAGTGAGAAAATGACACCACGGGGAGAGTTTAAGTGTCCCATGGACCTTTACCGAGCGTTTGTCAGTGCGGCTCTTAGTAATGGTCTAGGGTTTATACCTTTTCTAAGAGTTCCTATCGGTAAATGATAATACCTTAGATCTAAGTTACCTCTTCACCAATGCCGAGAGCTGCTCTCGGAAATGACAGGCCCCCTCCACAAATATCCTATGCATGTCACAAAGACATCACGTAGGATTTTCCATGCCGCTTCTCGGCATGATTTCATGTGTCGCCTTGCAGATCTGCAATTTCCGGCGGTGAAACCCTAGTGGCGCAATTAATGACTCAAATATTGCATGCGGGTCCGGAAAATGCGGGGGCTTTGCACGTGTCATGTGATGGCCTTCTTTGAGAGCACGAGAAGTTTCGAGGCCAACGGAGCAACAGGATCAGGACTTTCATCACAAATCGGACATATTCCCTCTCGGTACCCAGAGACTAGCTCGGAGATGGTGTGGTTTACAAGCGGCCTGAGTGGAGGCTTATTTGAAACGCGCCCAAACTTTTACCACACCCTGCATGGGCCGTGTCATGACACCATGCTAGATCTCAAGCAATTCCACCGTCGTACGATTTTCCGAGGATTTAACGGTTGCATCAGGCATGCCACGGAGGTAATTGCGCATCGTGGTTGCAGGGCCTGCCCCTCCCTCATCAGCAGGTGGCCTACGCATGTCAGATAGACATCACGTAGGATTTTCCAAGCCGCTTCTGGGCATGATTTCATGTGCCCCTTGCAGATCTGCAATTTCCGGCGGTGAAACCCTAGCGGTGCAATAAATGTCTCAAATATTGCACGCGGGTCCGGAAAAAGTGGGGGCTTGGCGCGTGTCATGTGATGGCCTCCTTTGAGAGCACGAGAAGTTTTGAGGCCAACGGAGCAACAGGACCAGCACTTTCTTTACAAACCGGACACGTTCCCTCTCGGTACCCAGGGACTAGCTTCGAGATGGTGTGGTTTACAAGCGGCCTGAGTGGAGGCTCATTCAAAATGCGCCCAAACTTTTACCACACCCTGCATGGGCCGTGTCGTGACACCGTGCCAAATCCCGAGTAATTCCTTCACAAACCGGACACGTTCCCTCTCGTAGCTCTCATACATACGAAAAAGCCAAACAAACAATCAACTGAATGGTCGTTAAGCGAGCTGGGACTAAACTCAGCTCCCACTAATATATAGATCGATGAAAAAGAGGAAAATAAAAATTCCAGTAAATATTGCTTTGCCGAGAGCCATTCCGCGGGCGCTCGGTAAAGCAGGGCGACTGTCAGAGCGACGTCAACCACTGCCGGTCTTGCCACGTGGCAACCCTTTGCTGAGTGCCGCGGACTGGCTCTCGGCATATGTGGGGGTTTGCTGAGTGTCATCCTTTTGCCGAGTGTGCTTTACCGCTTCGTATCAGCATACGTGGGAGTTTGCCGTGCTGTCACTTTTGCCGAGAGTTGCGCTCGGCATATACATGTTGGCCGAGTGCCCGTGTTTTGGGTCTTAGCGAAGAGCCATACACCCGACGTATACGAAAATTCCAGTAGTGAGTGTGCAATGCCCGTGGCTACCATGACAATTCCATCCTCCAATAGGTGGTATGCAACTTCCTAGATGGCAGTTACGACATCCTCCCTCCTCTAAAGTCCGGCTCAGCCTTCAGCAGTTGCGACTCGAACGGCTATGCTATTCTAACTGGTTCGCACTGTCGCTCCAAAGATGAGTCGTCTTTTTCAAAGTGGTAATCATCGGCTGCGAAGAACATGACTTTAAGTACAGTCTTCATGTGTTCTCGTCCGACAAAGCAACCTGGAGCGTGCACGCTCATTGCTTCGGCAGTGATGCGCAATCTCTCAGCTACGGGCAGTTTAGTGATGCCATTGTGTGCCATGGCATGGTACACTGGGTATATCGTCATTGTACAAAACTATATTTTCATTAATCTGAACCCGCAAACAGGACACATCTCCTGGACGAAGCTCCCTTCTGAAATGTATTACCAAATCATCAGTTACCCATGCTTACTTTATCCGTCGATGGGGCGCTATCAGTAGTGTGGAACTATGGATGCAAAGTTCAGTCCCCGTCTAGCAACCTGGGAACAACAAGAAAACAAACAAAACATGGAAATTACTTCAGAATGGGTATGCACTCAGACGATCGAGCTAAAACAACCCGAGGAGACTCCAGGAAGAGAGCTATGTGTCTTGAGGGAAAAGTGTGGCACCCTGCTTGTCAGTGATAGTGATCACCGTGTTTACACTGCCGACCTCGAAACCGGGATGATGGAGGAGGTGGTGGATTGGCATTATGGGCGCTACTTCATCCGTTCGGATGTCATGCCCTTGGAGATTAATCGGCCCACGATCTCTGTTTCTCGGCTAACTAGGTAGTAATAGTTGGCCATTCCAATAAATATGTATACAAGTTTTTTTGGTTCTTTTGCAAAGTATGATGGATAAACTGTCATGCTAAATATGGCATTGATGAAACACCAGTGTTGTTGTTCAACTTGTTCACACATTTAATGTTTGTGTATTAATAATGTTCACTATTTTTGTTAGGGACTCTATATATTCCATATGACCACTTAATGCCGTGCCTCTTCCAGCAGCGATACACTTCATGACCTTCACGGCGCCATATTTGACACTTCTCAGAAATATTTTTACCGCCGCCGTCACCTTGATAGCCGCCACCTCCTTGGTAGCCACCACCTTGCTTCGGTTTGGTATATGGCATCCACCACCGCTGTTACTGGCACGGCTATCATAGCCGCTGCGGCCATCATAGGAGTTGTTGCCTCCATTGTTCCAGCGGTTGCTGCTGTTGAAGGAGGCACAACCCCCTCTGTTAGCTATATTTGCAGAGTACCCACCAGGAGCCTGGGCCTCGAGGCGACTCTCAGCCGCAAGAAGTTGCCCGTACTGGTCGCCGAGTGAGATGGGAATGGGATCTCCATGTCCGGTTGTGGCCGAAATTGCAGACACGAACGGATTGCAGTCGCTGTTCAGCCCGTGAAGAATCTGCGAGATTAGATCATCCTCGTCGACCTTCTTTCCAATCGCCACCATCTCATCAGCGATCCCCTTCATCTTTGTGAAGTAAGACGATACTGCCATCTCGCCCTTTTTTGTGTTGGAGAGCTAGCCGCGGAGCTGGACTGCTCGCGCCCGAGAAAGTTGTCCCTGGTGAGGCGTTCGGTGACTTGCTGGGTGCTGGCTGAAGGGATTTGAAGGTAGCGGGCTTGGGGGAAGAAGACGCAGACAACATGGCTCGAGATCGAGATGTGCAGGAAGAAGTTTGGGCTCTGTATACCATGTAAGAAATCGGTGGAAGAGTTTGCTGTATCGGCCAGCAGGGACTGGATCGTGCGTTATATATGAGGCGCATAGCGCAAGATTACATGGAGATAGACCTGATTCATACGAAAACTATACAAGAGATTTATAATCAAATCAAACAACAACCAAACCGAGATATACAACAACTCCGAATCATACACGCACGGAATTAATACAAACAGGTATTTCAACGGTGAAGAAGCTCCTTGAAATTCCCCATCGAATTCTCTCTAGTACCTACTAGTATCCAAACGCCAAATTTTACCAATATTATTATCTGATTTATATCACACCAACTAGGATACGAAGGGCAGAGACGTGGCAGCGTTAAAATGTGGGAACCGAGCTGCAGCCAACATGAACAACGGAGTTAACCTTTGAACTCACTGTTGGAGAGACATTTATCTGCGGTTCCCTTCCGGGCTCTTCTTCTGCAGGTTGACAGCATCACATGGGTCGCGACATAGGCCAGCACGGCGATGACAAGTGTGCCAACATGTGCAGACGTCTTCAACTGCCTGCTGGAGCCAGCTGCGTAGGCCACTAAGAATCCAAGGAACTGCGCCACGACCGTCGGTTCTATCGCCGTTTTCAACCAGTTGCACTCGGGGAACGACATGCTGAACAGCAATAGCTCGATGAGATAAATGGACGCCAAGAAGGAGGTGGAGTTCCCGTAGAGGAATGCGAGGTACCGGTTCCTCCTTGCCATGCATCACTGGGTTGCCCGCGTCGTGCCCGTCGCCGGTGCTCTGCCAAGATCCGCCTGGCGGGTCCAGGCCGGATTGATAGGTGACACTCCCCACAAGAATTGCTAGAGTCATGAGGTATATCTTCTTTTCCATGTCGGCGACTTCCTTTTCCATGTCGGCGTCTTCGTTTTCCGACATTCTCTCCTCTTCCTCTTCCGTCGGCCACCCCAGCAAATATATGGTGAGCAGTAGGAGTAGACATAAGAAGAAGGCCACAGCCGCCAACACGAAGATGTAGAAGGATGTTTTCAGATGTTGCGTGCTTCCGGCGGCAAAGGCACCGATCAGACAGATGAAGCTCACCGCAGAGCAGAGAGATAAGGCATGGCTTCGTATGGCTGGCCTGTACATATTCGGGTTGACGAGGAGTAAGATGAGGACGGTGGACAGCATGAAGCTCACTGAGTTACAGTAGAAGAAGGCCTTGTAGCGGCGCGGATAGTTGTAGAGGAGAACTGGGTCGCCCGCACGGTGCCCAGACTGGATGTCGTCCTGGAGCAGGAAGCCGCCCGGTGGGGTCAAGCCGGCTTGGTAAGTGATGCTGGCGACCAGGATTGCGAAGAGGAGGAACCGGTGTCCCTTCTTGTCCACCAACGCATCATCTTTTTTCTCTTTGCGAACAACCAGCGCTTCATCTTCGCTGCCCAGCGTGAAATATTGAACGTGGACGACCACGTAGACCACGGCGGCACCAGCTATGCCCATGGCATACATGGAGGATATTTGGTCCCGGCAGCTCCCGATTGCATATGCGACGATGAGGCCAAGCAAGTCCAATATCATGGCCGCTTGCAGTGCGTGGTGCTCGTTCAGGTAACTTTTCTGGGCCAGAAAGATGGCAAGCAACGAGGCCGCAAAGGCAACCGTGTTGCAGTAGAAGAAGGCTTTATACCTCCCGGCGTTGGTCGTTAGGAGTATGGGATCACCAGCCATGTGGCCGTCCTGCCAAACGCCACCCGGCGGATACAGCCCAGCTTGGACCGGCCAGCAGTTGCACGAGAGAAGCCCGGCGACGTTGCAGTTGCCGTTGCCGTTGCTCTCTTTTCTTGTCGTCGGATGTCCGAGAGACTTGGTCTCCGTTATTGTCAGATGCCCCCGGAGCCGCAGAGACTTGCTCTCCGTTATTGTCGGATGCCCCCAGAGCCGGAGAGAGTTGCTCTCCTGTAACTCGCTAAGGTTTGGTGTTTCTGCCCTGCCACGTACGAGGTCAACTGCTACTTGAAACATACGGCGGTTTGGTGTTTCTATGTGGGTCAGAAACACCGCAAGCCATGGCGTTGCATCAAAGGGTCAGGCCGTGCTTAAGATTTCTGCAAAGATCATTTTGTGCTAAAAAAACCTGACAAGGTAAAAACAGTGATTTAGGCCGAGCATGGGCCGGGAATATACGGGGCCAAAATCACTGTTTTGACCTTTTCCGTAACTTGAGCATCGCAGAAAACTTTCGCACGATTTGACCCTTTTTAGAAATGCCAAGCATCATGGTGTTTCTGCTACACGACGCAACACATGTGTGTTTGGCGTTTCTACTTGGCTACGACCTACTGAGTGTACTACGTGGCAGGGAAGAAATGCCACAACCCCTGGCGTTATTGGAAACGCCATGGCCCCTGGCGTTTTTGCCTTGAGAATAAATGACAGGGCTTGTGGAGTTTCCAGTAACACATGCCCATGGCCACTTTCTATTCAGGGAAGAAACACAGGCAAGTTTGGCGTGTCTATGTTGGGCAGAAACGGCACACGCCATGCCGTTACCAAAAGGGTCAGATCATGTTAAAAATCTGGAAGGGTTCAGATCGAGCTAAAGTTTCTTGACAAGGTCAAGTTAGTGATTTTGGCTACAATCGCATTCATTTAACAAAATTGACCTTGTAACATTTTTGCAGTCCTACCTTTTTTTATAGTACAAGGTGTACAAATTTAATTTTGATCTTTAATTTCTACTGGAATAGTTTGTTAATTGGCATAAAATGACAAAGTGCCTTTAAGAACGAATCTGATTGTACCCATTTTGTGTCACACAAGCCATATATTATTGGAGTAAATGTTGCTTATGTTTTGATACGGAAGGAGTACCTAACACTAGATCAATGCATGCTAGAACAGTAGTAGCATGATACAGGACGGCTGTGCCAAGTAATAATCAAGCTAGAGAGGGATAAATATCCTTTTTGAACATACAGAAGAATTAAAATAGTTTGGGACCGATCGTGCCCCAAGGAATCAAGCCTTTGTCAAACCGATTTGACCAGGAATTCCTTTCATCTATCTGCTGAAACGCATATAGTTGAGGCTGGAATGCTGACAAGCTTCACTGAAATACAGACCCGGACTTTCTTATGATGAGACTACCTGATGTCCACACTTACTTTGTAAGTAACCCATTCCGCAGGGTACTGATGATGGTACGAGATTACATGGACTGTAGTGAGCCCGCAGTGTTCACATTACAGTTTAATCACCATCACTGATTATGGCAGGACCTATCGCTACAGCACCACTCTGAGTGCTACAGCAGGTAAATGATATTGATGGTACGGGATAGCATGGACCGCAGTGAGTCTGCAATGTTCACACTCTAATTTCATAGTAGCATTCGTAGATGATGGCGGAGCTGCCGCTACATCATCACTGTTGAGTGCTACCGCAGGGAACAAATGATTGTGTTGTATGGGATTATGTGGCCTACAGTTAGTCTACAATGTTCACACTCTAATTTGTTGTTTGTTATGCATACTGGCATTCATTGCAGTCCGAGGAAGGCATACATTATAAAGGCATAATATTTATGGCATCTAACTGCACCGCCATCTTGGCAACGGCTACATATTTCCACCACAATGGCCCACAGTGAGTTTGCAATGTTCAGATACTAATTTAATCATGATAGCTGATTATGGCAGGAGATATCTCTACAACACGACTCTGAGTGCTAGCTACAGCAGGGAACGTATATTGATGGTACCGGATAGCATGGACCGCAGTGAGTCTTCAATGTTCACACTCTAATTTAATCACATTCATTGTTGATGGCAGGAGCTGCCGCTACAGCATGACTGCGAGTGCTTTTTTCGACACAACTGTGAATTTTATTGGCTAAAATAAAATGGAGCATCAGGTAGATAAAAACACAATGAGCCCACACCTAGCCTCTGCATAGCTAGGATGCACACAGTCAACAACAAAAAAATCATCGCCAAATAGCAAAGTCATATAAGACCAAATATATGCCTAAACGGGTAAAAATTCAGAGCAAACAAATCGGCGATCGACAAACTACAGTAATAACCATATCCACACAACCATCTCATCACACCCCAAGGACAATAAGGTTCTTCAACAACGATGCCTTCAGGAAGGGAGTGACGCCAGGGAACCGTCATCACCGGATGCAACCACAAAAGGTCGGACTCTAGGTTTTCACCCAGAAGAACCAATCCAAGCATATCCAAACAGTGCCTTCAACAAGGTAACGATGCAAAAATGTCGTCATTGTCAGGTATAACCAACTCATGTCAGACCTGGGTTTTTACCCCGGAGTTCGAGACTCGATACTTGCGAAGCACCACCATCATTGTAAATCATGTTGTTCGCACACGAACACGTCACCGTGTACCTCCAACGTTGAGGGTGATGCACCGCAACTCGCGTCGAAGGAGACCCATCCGGAAGCGCGGTACGCAAACAATCCGGCGGGCGCTTTTGAACACCCGAAACCCCACACGCCCGGGAGGGACCCCGTCTGGACGCGCGGCGGCTATGGGCTGCCCTAGGTCGGTTCGCCCGCCCCTAGAGCCTCGAAGATCGTGGCCCTTCAACACGAAGAACGAACGAAGAACGAGAGAGAAAGAACAAGGGAGAGATGTAAAAACTAGGGTAAAAAGTAGTATATTGGTTTGTCGATTGTGTGTTGTTTAATCGGCCGTCACCTCTCATCTATTTATGAGGCGGCTGGACTTCCCGTACAAGAAAAAGACTAAACATTCCATTCAAAACATCAAAAACCCTAATCTAACTCGGACAGGAATCTTTGGCAATTTTCCGGATCAACTCGGTCTCACCGATTGGTTTGCTTCGGTCCCACCGAGTGAACGTGGCCAACTCTCTGTAACTTTCTGTAATTTCCCGGATCAACTCGGTCTCACCGATTGGTTTGCTTCGGTCCCACCGAGTGAACGTGGCCAACTCTCTGTAACTTTCTGTAATTTCCCGGATCAACTCGGTCTCACCGATTGGTTTGCTTCGGTCCCATCGAGTGAACGTGGCCAACTCTCTATAACTTTCTGTAATTTTCCGGATCAACTCGGTCAGTCCGAAATGACTCTGCAGCTTCTGTTTCTGACCTTGTTTTGCCTCCACAGGTTGCATACGACCTCGGATTAAGACGATTTTTGTATCAAAATCAAACATTTCGACGAGACGCACAACTTTCGTGTTGAAATTTTTTCCATCAGGGGCCATTTTAATTAAGTTTCAAGCCATTCTTTAATCTGGTGTTAACATGAGCATCCCTGAACTCATCATAACTATTGCATCCGAGCTACGTTTTAGACCATCTTCATATCCATCTCGATCTTCTTAAAGAGAACCATCCGGAGGTGACCTCCAACCATAAGTTTGAATTAGTCTTGATATAGCCTAAGCTAATGTTATGAATGTGCCACTTTTGAGCGTCAACACATGCCCCCCTGTTTTTCGGCAAAGCTAGCGTGCCGAAAAATAACTTGTACCATATTTGTTTTAAGGACGATGTCAACACTCCATCGGCCATTTATATGTGCTTAGGGCGATAAATCTATATCGGCCATGTTAATGCTTGGGGTGATAATTCTATATCAGCCATTGATTTTAACTTCTTATCTACATCATATCTTGGAACAGATTACCACCAATCGGCTTTAAAGAGATGAGAATGAACCCGTTCCTTGTGGCACTAAGGAAATCAAACTCCGAGAGGCCACGCCCTGTTAAGCAAGTAACATCGGGATGATTCCAATCCACCGACGCATCGGCCAAAGCAACACAAGCCGAATTATCAACGTGAATGACTTCTACTTCATCATCGACCCATTGTATTAAGAATTGGTGCATGGTAGATGGCACACACTGGTTAGCATGAACCCAATCACGGCTTAATATAATGTTATAGTTACCTTGCACCTCGGCGATGAAGAATGTGGTGGCCAAAGTTTTGCTTCCCACAGTGAGTTCCATGCACATCACACCTTTGGCATCTGTCTTTTCTTTACCCTCAAATCCGTTAAGTACCATATTGGTCTTCATCAATGCATCATCATGTAACCCCAACTTCTTGAAGACCGAATAGGGCATAAGATTTACCACAGCACCACCATCAACAAGCATCCTAGCAACCGGCGATCAGTTAATATGACCTTTGAGGTACAATGGCTTCAAGTGTTTCACCGGTTCTTTTGGCTTCTCGAAGATAGCGTTCTTAGGACCAAAATCCAACTGGACCACCTCCTCTTCTCCACCTATAGCACGAAAATCGGCAGGTAAGTAATACACCATATTAATATCCATACCTTCCCGAACCGGCGTAGATTTGTAATCCACCATCTCATCTTCATCTCCCAATGTGTATATTGGGCTTAAAGTTTCTTCAACTGAAGGGGATGTTTCAGGTGGTGTGAACGATGAAATAGGGCTCGCATCATCCTTTTCTGGTGGTGAAGGTGTTGCTGTAGCTAATGTAGAAGCATTTGTGTTTTCTTTTTGTTTAGGCCTCCACACTTGTTTTGTGAGCACCATGTGCCGAATTTCATTGAACAATTCATCCCTTTGCTTCTCTTCTTTGCGCTCTACATTCTCATGGTTCCTTATGCGTTGTAATCTCCTTTTCATGGTCTTAGTTAGACCGGGAGGACACCACATAGGTTGGGTATATTTGGGATCCCTAGGTTTGGCCTTGCTTGTGCTAGCCTCATGATCATTAACCATGGAACCCTGCTGAACAATAATAATATCACCATTAGAATTAGCCAGATTACCAACAATCGGCTTTTTGATCTCCTTTTGCTTGTCGCATTCTGAAATTTCTGCATTAGGTGACTTAATACGCCACACTTTTTTATTGGTCTGGCTTGGAGAAATTTTTGTTGGCCGATTAGCACCATAGCTCAAACGGCCTTGTGTGGGATAATAAAGCCTCTCGCGAACAGGCCTTCTAGGTGCTGCCCACCCCATATGAAAAGCATAAGGAGCCATTGGGGGCTGCCCCCATCCTCCATTGAAGTCTCTCATGTAATATGGCACATACGGGGGTTGTGACATCCATGGTGTCGGTGTCCATAACGCATATGGCCTTGCATAGCATCGAAACTCTTGCTTCGGAGGCGATCTTGAACGCTTTGAATGTGATGGCCGATTAGAGCTAGAACCGGCCACTTGACTTGCATATTTGGATAGCAACATATCAAAAGTTGGCTTGATTCGCTTGCGCTTAGCTTCACTCTTTTCCCACCTGCCAACTTCTGAATTCTTGGGCTTGATAAATTTAACATGAGTATCTTCTTGTACTTGTGGTTGCCCTCCGAGTGCAGGATTTTTTATGGCGATCTTCAATACTTCCTTGCCATCGGGTTGCTTCTCAAGCACAACCTCTCTTCCCAAGACTTTGTCACCCTCCTTGCCTTTCCTGGGTTCACCAATAATAACATTATCTTTATTAGCAGATTCGGCTATGCTAGGCCAAATTAACATTTTCTTTCCCTCCAAATCCATGGTGTTTATCGAGAAGGGTTGTTTATCAACTTGCATCTCAGCAAAATTCAATCGTCCGTCATTAATGGCCGATTGTATCTGTCGTCGAAAAACATTGCAATCATTAGTAGCATGAGAAAATGAATTATGGTACTTGCAATAAGCACGCCGTTTCAGCTCGTCAAACGGCGGTATGGTGTGTGCTATTCTAATCATCTTATCTTGCAAGAGAGCATCAAATATTTTATCACACTTAGATATATCAAAAGTAAATTTCATCTCCTCATCACGATTCTTGCGAATCGGCTTAAGCGCATTGCATGTATAGGGTTTGGCCTTTGAAGACCAAACAAACTCAGTAGTATAGACATCAACCTCATCGTCTGAATTATCATCATTGTATTCAACCATATGCGTTCTAGGACGATCGGTTGTAGACCTATGAACCTCTTTACTTCGACTCTCTTGAGCCAAAGCTTTTTGTAAGACTTGGTTAATATTCAAAAACTCATAACTTTCTAGCCTCTTTTTAATGTGAGTTTTTAAACCATTAAGAACAAGATCCGCCAAGTCTCTCTTAGTTATCACTAAGCTATAACATCGGTTTTTTATATCTCTAAATCTCTTGACATAATCGGTAACTGATTCATCATGTTTTTGCCTAACCGATGTAAGATGCGACAACTTAAGCTCATTATCGCCACTATAAAAGTGATCATGAAACTTTTGCTCTAATTGCGACCATAAGAGAATTGAACCATGTGGTAAAGTAGCAAACCATGAAAATGCGGTGCCAGTTAAAGATAAAGGAAATAAACGCACTTTCAATTCTTCTATGGAACCTGCTTCACCTAACTGCCCTAGATACTGACTAACATGCTCCCATGTTGTTTTGGTGCCCTCTCCACTAAATTTAACAAAATCAGGAACCTTGTAATCTTGAGGGTACAAAACTGTATCAAAGTGTTCAGGATAAGGCTTTTGGTCACACGACTCTTTACTTTCGGCTCGTTTCTGAAAGTTTCTAGAAACATCTTATGCAAATCCTCCCTTAATTTGGCTAAAATTGGATCCGAGGTAGATGAAGATGTTTGTGACAATGACATAGGAGCAACCTGAGTACTAGCTAGTGGTGCAACTTGTGGGATGGGCGCCGAACCATAATTCGGCGGAAGACCAAACCCGCTTGTGCCTATGGGTGCTGTGACAAAGTGATTCGGCATTGACGCCGAATTGGGCACACTCATAATAGGATTAGGGTATGCAGGTGCAGCCACAAGCTGGTTGGTTTGACTAGGGTAAAAATTCAACGACATATTATATTGTTGTTGTATAGGAGGTGCCGATGAAATAGGTAAAGTTGGACTAGGATTTTCAGATACACCAACAGTTCCACTAGATGACGGAGGCTTATTTTTCTTGGCATTAGTATTTGCCACAAAAGAATTGTACGTCATCACATTACCCTTACTAACAAGACTTTCAATCACAGCCACTTGCTCTGGAGAAAAAACTTTACTCACAGTGATTACATCTTGTTCATCAATGAGAGGAGGGAAATTGACGTTTCCAACCGGAGTGATGTTGCCATGACGGTCCTTCTTGAAACTTGAAAGAAACGCCTTCAAATCCTGCTCCTCGCGCTTCTTCTTGAGCGCCTCAAAAGCCTCTTCACGCTACTTCTTGAGCGCTTCGTAGGCCTGGCGATGTTCATCCGATAGTACATCAAGACCGGACTTAATGATGTTATAAGCACTAACTTCTGAGGGCTTGGGGAGATCCGACATGGTTGATGGTGATTCTTGATCTTTCGTCCCCAGCGGAGTCGCCAAAAAGTGTGTTCGCACACGAACACGTCACCGTGTACCTCCAACGCCGAGGGTGATGCACCGAAGCTCGTGTCGAAGGAGACCCGTCAAGAAGCGGGGTACGCAAGCAGTCCGGCGGGCGCTTTTGAACACCCGAAACCCCACACGCCCGGGAGGCACCCCATCTGGACGCGCGGCGGCTATGGGCTACCCTAGGTCGGTTCACCCGCCCCTAGAGCCTCGAGGATCGCTGCCCTTCAACACGAAGAATGAGAGAGAAAGAACAAGGGAGAGATGTAAAAACTAGGGTAAAAAGTAGTATATTGGTTTGTCGATTGTGTGTTGTTCAATCGGCCGTCACCTCTCATCTATTTATGAGGCGGCTGGATTTCCCGTACAAGAAAAGGACTAAACATTCCGTTCAAAATATCAAAAACCCTAACCTAACTCGGACATGAATCTTTGGCAATTTTCCGGATCAACTCGGTCTCACCGATTGGTTTGCTTCGGTCCCACCGAGTGAACGTGGCCAACTGTAACTTTCTGTAATTTCCCGGATCAACTCGGTCTCACCGATTGGTTTGCTTCGGTCCCACCGAGTGAACGTGGCCAACTCTCTGTAACTTTCTGTAATTTTCCGGATCAACTCGGTCTCACCGAGTCAAATCAACTCGGTCGGTCCGAAATGACTCTGCAGCTCCTGTTTCTGATCTTGTTTTGCCTCCACAGATTGCATACGACCTCAGATTAAGATGATTTTTTTATCAAAATCAAACGTTTTGACGAGACGCATAACTTTCATGTTGAAACATTTTCCATCAGATGCCATTTTAATTAAGTTTCAAGCCCTTCTTTAATCTGGTGTCAACATGAGCATCCCTGAACTCGTCATAACTATTGCATCCGAGCTCCGTTTCAGACTATCTTCACATCCATCTCGATCTTCTTAAAAAGAACCATCCGGAGGTGACCTCCAACCATAAGTTTGAATTAGTCTAGATATAGCCTAAGCTAATGTAATGACTGTGCCACTTTTGAGCGTCAAACACATGTGTTGTTGCGACAACTTTTTCACGATCATAGCAGCTGCAAGGCGCTGGGCTAGGAACCGACTGCCACCACTGCACAACCATCCCTCTGCGTCAAGCCATCATCCATAGATTGCCTCTCATCGTCGAAGGCAACCACCAGATCTTGAGAGATAACCCTTGTAAATATCTTTCCGTAGCCATTGCAATCGGTAGTGAGCGCCAATGCAGGTCTGAGTGGTCATCACACGGACCAACATGCGAAGTACCTCACCGCCGACTAGCACCTCGCTGAGGAGAGTGTAGCCCAGTTGTGTCAACCCACGGGCCGACATGGCCGGATCTGGAGCACGAAAGGCAGATCAAATCACTGGCAAAGAACCGGAGTGCCGTGCCGTTGCCCTCCTGACCACAACACCCACGACCCCTGGAGGCCAATCTCCACTGAAGCTCCCATCGACAGAGCCCAATGCCTAGCTCCTCAACAATGGACCAGCCGCACCTAAGCCACACGCAACTCGGGCCTAGCACGCATAGCCACCGACGCTGGGGTCGAGGAAGCCTTGCGGGAGCCGATACATCTCCAACTTATCTATATTTTTTGATTGTTTCATGCTATTATATTTTCAATCTTGTATGTTTTATACACCATTTTATATATTTTTTTGGAACTAACCTATTAACCCAGTGCCTAGTGCCAGTTGCAGTTTTCTTCTTGGTTTTGGTTTTACAGAAAATCCATACCAAACAAAACGCAAACATGATGAAACTTTTTGACGATTTTTTCTGGACCAAAAGAGACCCTACAAGGTTCGGGGGAAGTACAGACGACAAGGTAGCGGGGCGTGCCCTGGGGGGTAGGCACGCCGTGTGGGCCACCTGCTGCTCCGTTTACCCTAATTCTTGTGCTATAAATCCCCAATTATTCAGAAACCGCCGAGGAAGGTCCCGAAACAATTCTTCGCCGTCGCAAGCCTCTGTTCTTCCGTGATCGCATCTGAAAGCCTTTTTCAGTAGTCTTCGATAAGGTAGCTTCGATGCCATGTGAGGTGATTCTAAGAATCCGTGAGGAGTTCTCCAAGTGGACTCTAGCTAGAGCAGGTGGGTCGGTGGATGTGGCGAGATAGCTTTCTGTGTGCGGGTGGAGAGGTTGTGCGTGCTGCGTTCCCACGTCTTGTAATTAAACAATTTGTATTGTGACCCCTTCCACTATCTTATATAATATATAAGACCACTGCTACGCGTAAACCGGCTGATGGTAGAGTTTTTTAAACCGCCTTGCCAGCCGTAGATCTGTGTTAATTCGGGCTTCCATCCCAACAAAGCCTATATCTCTAACACCGACTGGTGCATCCTCGGTCCCGCGCGATGAGCTGCAGTTGCCAGTTGGCCGACATGTACAAGCCGTAGCGCTCAGGTTGCAGCAGCCGGTCACTGGTCATCCCACACAAAAACGACGACGAGCTCACCATGCACGGCCATGGCTGCAACGCCGGCTTGCAGCAACGACCTGCTGGGACCACCCCTTGAAGCACCAATAATCCTCCGGTGGGCCGGCAATGCTCCAACAAAACACCGGTGATGCATTGTTTGCAACTCCGGCGACGCTCCGGCTGCCCCGACGATGCTCCATTGCCGCACCGGCGATGCTCCGGCGGCCCCGACGATGCTCCATTGCAGCACCAGTGACGTTTCGACGGGCCCGCAATGCTTCAACACAACACTGGCGATGCTCCGGCGGCCCCGACGATCCTCCATTGCCGCACCAGCGACGCTTCGACGGGCCGGCAATGCTCCAGCACAACATCGGTGATGCTTCGTTGCAACACCGGCGATGCTCCGGCGGCCCCGACGGTCCTCCATTGCTGCACCGGCGACGCTTTGACGGGCCAGCAATGCTCTGACACAACACCGGTCATGCTTCATTGCAACACCGGCGATGCTCCGGCTCCGACGAGATGCTCCATTGCCGCACATGGGCGATGCTCCGGCGGCCCAACGATCCTCCATTGCCGCATAGTGACGCTTCGACGGCCCGGCAATGCTCCAACACAACACCGGTGATGCTTAGTTGCAACACCGGCGATGCTCCGGCGGCCCCGACGGTCCTCCATTGCTGCACCGGCGACGCTTTGACGGGCCGGCAATGCTTCGACACAACGCCGGTCATGCTTCATTGCAACACCGGCATGCTCCGGCGACCCTGACGATCCTCCATTGCCGCACCGGTGACGCTTCGACGGGCCGGCGATGCTCCGACGGCCCCGACGATCCTACATTGCCGCACCGATGACGCTTCGACGGGCCGGCAATGCTCTAACACAACCCCGATGATGCTTCGTTGCAACACCAGCGATGCTCCGGCGGCCCCGACGGTCCTCCATTGCCGCACCGGCGATGCTTTGACGGGTCGTCAATGCTCCGACACAACACCAGTCATGCTTCATTGCCAACACCGGCAATGCCTCGGCGCCCTGACGATCCTCATTGCCGCACCGGTGACGTTAACGGGCCGGGATGTGGCGGTGGTTGAGTATTCTGCCGCCCGGTGACGCTTCAACGGGCCGGCAATGCTCCAACACAACACCGGCGATGCTTCGGCGGCCCCGATGGTCCTCCATTGCCGTACCGGCGACGCTTTGACGGGCAGGCAATGCTCCGATACAACACCGGTCATGCTTCATTGCAACACCGGCGATGCTCCGGCGACCCCGACGATCCTCCATTGCCGCACCGGTGACGCTTTAACGGGCCGGTGATGCTCCGACAGCCCCGACGATCCTCCATCGCCGCACCGGTGACGCATTGATGGGTCGGCAATGCTCCAACACAACACCGGTGATGCTTCATTGCAACACCAGCGATGCTCCGGGGGCCCCGACGGTCCTCCATTGCCGCACCGGTGACACTTTGACGGGTCGGCAATGCTCCGACACAACACCGGTCATGCTTCATTGCAACACCGGCGATGCTCCGGCGACCCCGACGATCATCCATTGCCGCACCGGTGACGCTTCGACGGGCCGGCGATGCTCCGGCGGCCCCGACGATCCTCCATTGCCGCACCGGTGACACTTCGACGGGCCAGCAATGCTCCAACACAACACTGGTGATGCTTCATTGCAACACCGACGATGCTCCGGAAAATTGCTGTTACTAATGGACAATGGTCAGTGCTAATCTATGTAGAGCTAGCTTCTTCAGAACGGTTAATGCATGCAGCATGTAGAGCCATGTGGTCAACTCAGTAAAGGAAATAGGCTGACGCCCATGGCAGTGAAGTGCAGATGAGAGAGAGTAGCAGCAGATTCTCTCGAAAGAAAAAAAAACAGTAGCAGCAGCGGTCTCACATGGGCACGCAGTCGTGGGACACAATGAACGAGCGTGGAATCCGCCGGAATCACAGACACGTGGCGGCTTGACGAGGCGCCGAGGCGGCTTACGCCTGGCTGAAATCAGCCGGATGATTGGAAACGTTTTCCAATATATAAAGACACACGGCTTGTGTGTTCTTGAAAAAAAAAACTGAGTTTTCGCCGCCGAGTTTTTCATAAACTTCGGCCGCCATAAGTAACTGCACATCTTGGCTGCAGAAATTACGATATCGTTAAAAACATACTATTTTTCCCACAAAAATAGAAACGTACTATTTTACTGATGCGATTGATTTTATAAAAGTTTGTAAGCTGTGTAGTACAGGATGAGGTGGAGACGAGGATTGCAACATACTATTTCTCTCGCTAGATAATGCGCTAATGAGTCAGGAAGAGGTGTAGCAGATAGGCAGACTAGTGCAACAGACACACACGATGTGCAGTGGATAACGAACATACGTATAGGGCGGCTAGAGCGGTCTCTGGAGTACCACAGGTCCCGGTCTCTGTCAGCCGGTCCCGGTCTATCACTCTCGATCTTTCTTTTTTTTTCTTATATAAATGAGACACGTATCACTCTCGATCTTGTCCGCAATCTTTATCTACGATTCCAGAGCAGCTACTAGTAGTAGTACAAGTAGTGTACGAATTTGCATCGTATGCATGTCGCTGAATGCCTGGATGAATGGTCTGTGGTAGCTAACTGAGATTTCGTCGTCGCTTCAGCACGAAGCAGAGCCGGAGCTGGAAAATGTGCACAGGTTAGGACAGAAATCACACTCAGCCCCAAGTCTGAATTTCATATCCCAAATTAGAGCACCGGAGACTATACACAAGTCCACTCCCTGAAAGAAGTAAAGGAAAAGAAAAAACTGCACGAGAAGTAAAGGAAAAGAAAAAGATAGGAAGGCGGTCACTGGGGACTATACACAAGTCCACTCCCTGAAACTGCACGAGAAGTAAAGGAAAAGAAACACAGAAAAAGATAAGGAAGGCGATCGTGCCAAAGTCCAAAGTCCTAAATCTAAGTCGCGCACGCGCATGTGCAATTATCCTTGTGGTTGTCACATTTACAATGCAATGAAAAAGGGGTCCTCCTTATAAGTTGCTCATCCCATTCTTCCCTAGTCGAGGTGGGACTAAATTCCTTCCACTCGTGGGGACATGACCAGCAGATGCATGCACACGCATGACATGCCAGCCGGCTGTACATATTTAGTACTGGTAGATTGGGGAGGGCCATCGTGACACGGGAAGGGAAAGCAGTTGGGACTACCATTTGTCGGTGTGCTGCTACAGTTTGGTGGATTACCGGACAGGTGATATTTTTGCGGTGGAGTATATATTTTTGGGCGTGCTTCCATCATTTTCGGAAATATTCTGTGAAAACGTTTTTTTCGAATATCAGGCCATGAAGCATTTTCATATTCTGTGTACCGGGTGTGCCATGAGATATAAATGATGCCCGAATGGATATAATATTCACTGGCGCAGTTCTTCCAGATGCCGCAATAATTAATTAAACATTAACATCTGGAAGCTCAAACTCACTTTGGTATAGGGTTTGAGATTTGACAAAGAAGCAATCCACTGCGTTAGAAATCACCCTCAGTTTTATTTCTTTAAAAAACTGACACCGTTACATTGATGCCCAACTACAGCACCCAAAAGAGAAGGCTGTGGGTACACTCAGGGCAGGGATCCACTACTGCAAATAGATTGTCTATGATTAAGAAGCGCAAACCTATGGAATAATCAGATGGTTGAGCAACGCAAATCTATGTTCGAAAATCATTTTGTCACGCATCTTCCAAAGAAAATAAATTTGAAACCCTCCCAGCATCAATCCATCCTCTGGGCTTTCACAAATGAAAGGCAACTTGTCCAAAAACATCAGGTATCTACAGATAGGTGCATGGATTAGCATAGAGCAAATGTAAAGGAATCCTCCTCAGGCAAGGACAACATCCACAGGGCAACAAAAATTAGCTAAAACTACTCATTGTCTCCTTGTACAACAAATTGAGCATCTACTGGTGGATGCATGGATTAGTATCGAGCTTTTCCAATATTGTACATGAACGAAGCAGACGTACAAGCGCAAACAACTTTATGGGCATAGCAATGAGAGCATGGGCTGCTAGGGCAACGTCAGACACGCCAAGCCGAAACCACGGCCACCTGCTGCGTGACAAGATCATGAGTAAGTCAGGCATAGTAATATAGTATCCATGTAGTTTGCAAACAACATATATAGTTATGCATGCTAGCTTCGCATCAACATTACATAGAACATAATACTAAGTAACTATGCATCGACAGCGCAACAAAGTTGTTGCCGCAGAATCTTGCAAAATCACTAATATTGTGAGATATTTTACAAACAAGATAAATAATCACAATAACAAGATTGTGGTGGCCGGAAGACCGCCACCAGAGACCAAAACACCGAGCCATCAGCTCGATGGCCAGCACCAAATGTCAGCTTGATACCACCAGGAGAAAGTACTATGCTACCTATGACAACAGTATGCTTCGCTCCACACCTTAGCTCAAAAAGAAATGAAAAAAAAATACAATGCAGCCCTATAAAGCAAAGATTGTAAAACACCCCCAGGAAAATCATTCTCACAAATTGCTTCGTACACTGACAAGACAACATTTGAGAGAGGATGGAACATAACCCAAAAAAAGGAACCACTATGCGTATATTTATGGGAGAAAAATCTGAACTCCATAGTGACATGGGCATCACTGCAAAGAAGAAGCATGAGAAACAATGAAATGATGATATGGAAACTTTCCCTGGTTTGGACCACTCCGAAAACTGGAACCCATCCATAAGACATATTAACCGGAACATCATGTATTCTGGACCAAAACACCAGTCAGCAATGTACACACACATACCAGGCACACATCTCTTGACTGGCACTAATACAGTACAGATCTTGAGTAGACCATCAAAATTTGGTTTATGTATGTACCTTTGATTGATTTTGTCCATGATGTCATGGTCGATGATGCCGGAGGCCAACGTATCATCAATGTCTGAAAGGGAAAAACACACACACTGCCAACATCAACATGGTGTGGAACAGGAATTAGCGTCACAAAGAATGGGATATTTGGCAGACCGAGACATAACGGAGAGGATCCGAGTCACGGTTGGTGCGCTGCTCGTCGCCGTACTTGGTGCGCTCATGGCCTATTTCGCCGGGACGGTCCACAACATTCAACGGCGGCAAACTTTGACTGCACTTAATCCTACACATGCAATTGGGTATGTTTCAGAAACTATGACCGTACTCCGACATAACAACTTCATGCAAACTAGCACATCAGAAACAACTAGCAAACAAACAAACAGTCCTGGAATTAATTAGGATTGCATGGCAATCAGGCTAAGGACTCACTTGACAGGAAAGAGAGGAGGGCGTACCTCAGCAGTCTAGGTCGTGCAGTCTGTCAGGAGGAGGCTCGGAGATGCTCCAGGAACCTCCTAGATCGTCAGCATTGAGGACCACCGCAGTAGCAAGCTCACCCATGTGTCGCCACAACTGTACATGTGTAACAAAGAGAGGTTCAAGTTCTAACTAGATATCTAGCAGAGCAGTCAGTATGACAAAAAAAGAGACCTTCAAGTTGGTAACTTGATATGGGCTTGTGGCTTGTCCCACTCCCACACAATAATTGTACAACACATGACAGGTTTGGCAAAGCTAGGGGCTACACTTGGACTAGCGACCATCCTGCCAAACTCCCTATAGAAACTCACAGGAACATCATCTATCGATACAGAGTAGAAAAAGAAAAACAAGAAGTAGAACATCAACTAGTACAACCACCCTGCCAAACTCACTAGTACATTTGCCTCGCTTCATACTTGTACCTCTGTTTTCGAGTCGCTTGACTAGTCGCGACTAGTCGTCGACGAGTCGTAGTTCCAGGGCCGACTCAGCCTCTCGACTCGACTCCTGGGATGAGTCGAGCGACTCGCGCGACTAGTCTCGACTAGTCGCTGTTTCTGGGTCGAGCGACTCACTTATTTTGTGCCCCACCTGCCGTCAGAGGTCTCTGCTACCGCTTGTTCCTCGCTGCATCATCGCCGGGGCTGCTTCTGGGGCTTGGAGACGACGACCCCAACGTCCCCCAGTACTCCGGCAAGCATCCCTTCATGCGCCTGCTTCCACCGTTGCCTTCCCTTGACGGATCTACTCTGCTGTTGAGGAAGAAGGGATGCTGCGGTGAGGGAGAATCAGAGAAGGCTAGGGTCATGAGGAGAAGGGAGGAGTTTTAGGGTTGTGTGCTGCTACAACAAGGAAAGAGAGCAGAATGTGTGTGGCGGCTGTGGTGAGGGAGGGAGTGTGGATGGTGGATTAGGTCACGGGAGGAGTATATAGCTACTAGATGGGCTTTTGGGCCACAGGGAAGTGCATAACTAGTGGCCCATCTCTCAATCTTTCCTGTTTTCTTTGGGCTTTTGCTCCCCTCCTCCCCTTGTTGCTGCTGCTGCTGTTGTGCACTTGTGCTCCTCCCCTGGCTGCTGCTGCTGTTGTGCACTTGTGCTCCTCCCCTGGCTGCTGCTGCTTAACTCACGTCGACTCA